>VDFB02067617.1:0-38981 GCA_007258455.2 Sequoia sempervirens | reverse complement strand
ATATGCATAAGGAGAAATACAGCAAGAAGATTGCACATAAGTGGATGAAGGAAAAACATAAGACTCTGCCAAATAACATCGGGCGAGGGGAATTCAAAGATGAAATTGTTATCATGATCACCTTGCTCAACAGGGTCACTGGACAAGAAGATACTACAAAATTTCAACCTTGGATGTTCTATGTTATACCTCAAATCATGAAGAAAACTGAGTTCTATGATTGGGCAACCTTAATCAGTGACGGCCTCCATCAACAAATAACAGAATACTTCCAGATTCATGAAATCCACATGGTCTCCTACCTAGTCTACCTACTGGCCTTCTAGGGCCAATTTAGAGGGTTGAACACTGAGGGGTCTCTATACGTACAACATGTCTACAACTACTATCCTCAGTTGGAGTTCATGAAGTCATTACATCATTACAAGAGGGTGAACGAGGCTTTCCTGATGCACACAGTGCGAGACCTGGATAATGAGTTGCATGTCCGTATTGCATCAACTGCTAGGGCAGCAATAGCAAAGTGGGCAGATTGGTTTATACAATTTCCTACATTCACCTACCTCAGATTCTATGGCTTCTGCAGTGCTCCACTTATGTTGCCAAGGTACCCATCAGATGAAGTTGCTTTCATGGAATTCCTAAGGAAAGCACATGATGTCCACACAGTCTTGAGGAATAGAAAGAAACCCGCCTTCAGTTTTCCATTCGGACTGGGAATTTATACATGCAGATCAACAGCGGATGCTAAGACCATGAGTGATGAGTTGGCAACACTTGGTCTCAAGCCATACAGCGAGAGACGATCATATGACCTTCATGGTGTCTTCGCTGCCCAACTTGAGAAGAACTATGCTCATTTGCCCGCTCTTGAAGATTTTTGGGCTAACTGCAAAGATGAGTTCGAGGTGCAGAGGCGTAGTTACAGCAAGCTCACTCTTCATCAAATGAAAGACTGCCTATCAGAGGATATCGAGGGATTATCAGATGATGATGGAGATGTACTTCTCCCAATGTACACTCGGAAGCGAATTGAAGATCAGCCCCTTCCACAGGTCAATTGGGCTAACAAAGAGTCCCTCTCAGTTGAAGAAAGGACAAGACAAGTCCTTGAGCACAGCAAGGTTTTTCTAGTCCTCAAGAGGAAGAAATCCATTCCAGCAGCAGAGCCGCCAAGGGTGCAGTTATCACTTCCCTCTTCTTCCGGAGCACAATCAAAAGGGAAAGGTATAAGTCAGTCTCGAGAAGGTGTAAAGGGCAGCAGGTCAACTAAAAACGTAAGAAGAAGGTTGGACTTCTCAAACATAACCATACAAGAGCAACCAACAGCTGAAGCAGAAACTCCTCCAGTAGAGTCCGTACCTCAGAAGGAAACAGCAGACGCGCCTTTGACACATGATTCTCCACCATTGCCAAGGTCTTCGCCAATTCATATTGATATAGAGGATGAAGAAGATGAAGAAGTTACAGTTGAACCTCCCAAGGAAGTTAGTAGAGATACTACCAAATCTTGGCTTAACAGCTCCTTGGGAAGGAAGAGAAGAAGACCTTCGTATCAGTTGAATTTTGATGATCTTGACAACATCTATTAGGAGGCACCTAAAAAGAAAGCAAAGAAGCAAGTTCATTTTGAGAGAAATCCTGATGGTGAGATGATCATGGAGACTGCTACACCTCCTGAAGATACAAACAAATATGAAGTGGATATAGATGACTTCGTGATCGTGAAGGCTAATCTTGGCAAAAGCACCAGACATGTGGATGTTAGTTTGTTCAGAGTTGTATCCGAAAGCCTTCAAAAAAGAGTGCACAAAGATGGAGAAGACAAGGCAGCCCTCAAGGCTGAAATACAGCAACTCAAGGTTTACATTTCTAACCTTGTTCATGGCACTTCACGGGCTACTCAGTTGCTGCCCTAGGTTCTAGAGACACCAGCTAATCATCATCAGTTGAGGCAGCTGGTAATATGTGGGAAACAAACTCAAGAATGGATAGAGAGTTTCATTGTTAGAGGAAAAGAAATCTTAGCACGGATGTTTCAGCTAAGGGATAACGCTCATAAGCTACGTCAAGGAATTCAAGGATTTGAACAGTCAATGGCAGAGGTGAAACCAAGGCATGAAATCATCATTGCAGATTTGGATACAGCCTATGGTTCAATGGTTTCAAGAGAACACAAGAGGCAGATCCTTGCATGGAGAGAGCGTCACATCTTCAAGGTTAGAACCTATGAGAGGATAGCCAAAGAGTCTGTTGCATATAGGCAAAGGGCGGTTGAGGCTTTTATGTTCATAAATGAGTTTATTACAGAGATCCCATCTCGGTGTCATCATGATGATGGTTCCTATGTCAGACTTGATGAAGTGCAAGCCCAGTTTCAGAGTATTGTCCGTAGCAGGGATGGCGGCATGAGCCATATTTCCATGATGTCAACAAGGTTTGAGAAAGAGGCCAATGAAGTCGAAGATTTCCTAAGATCAATCGCAGATGGAGAGGATATCCTAGAAAAGCGAAACTTTGCTATTGATAGTATTGATGCACCTGACAGAGACACAGTTTCCAACTTTTTGGCGGATGTGATCGAAATTTAAAGCAGCTTTCTTCTAGAAGCTTTCTTTCTGCTTTCTTTCTATTCTCGGAACAATTCTTATCTTTTCTTTGAAGAAGAGAAAGAAAATAAAATGTAATAGTTGGCACTTCTTGTTTTTCCTGCTTTCTTAGGTGGATAGATGTTATCTTCTTTTAGTTTTAGAAATAAAGCTTGCTTGCTGAGCAAGCCATAGTTGTAAAAGCAAGGAGATTTTAGGGTTCCCTACTCCTCTGCTTGTCTATAAACAAGAGCAGTCTTGCTCATTTATTTGGAACCGTGCTAGTGATGACAAATTGTTGAGCTTATTTTGCCTTCAAGTTGTTGTCTTGTAGTTGCTGTTCACTTTGTGTAAGAACAAGTTTGCAAGTCTCTTTTAGCTGCAAGTTCTTGTTCCATGCATGTGTTTAGTGTAATCTTTGTTCCAAAAATTTGAGAAATAAAGTCTTGAGCCTCTTTTGCCTTGATATAATGTCTCAGATTTCCGTTTATTGTGCTATGCTTATATGATCTTAATTTCAACCCGCATTGAAAGTAAGTAGATGTATGTTGAAAAAGAGTTTATTTAAGTATTTTGTTAGAGAATCAAACTTTGTTCATTTCTATTTCTCTTGCTCTGTGTTTACTTGAGAAAATAGAAGCGTCTTTAGCATAGGTTAGTCATAGTTGAAGATCTAAATCAGAAAATCTCAGCTACAGCGCTTGAGCTTTATAAACCTTGTGCTCTTAGCTGAACCAAAAAGATAGGCAAATTAGTTTTAATTTACTTTCTTGAACACCATCAGCAAAGAGGGAGCTTCCCCTCCGAATTTGAAGAGCAAGTTACTGCAAATAGTTGTCCATTTCTAATTCGCATTCCAGAGGTGCAAATTAAAACGCCAACAATACAATTTTGTAGCCATGCTTGAAAGGTCTCGTAGGTGCATAGAGATTGCCAAAGAAAAAGGACTCTTATGAGTACCTCTTACCTTCCATCCACCAATACTCTTGTATCTAGTGCCACATTCAACAAGGGAACAGAATGCAGAAAGGGAAGAGGCAGAACATTTCAAATAGCAAAGACTTTCATGTTATGGAGGCGACTACTTGAAACAGGAAAAAGGAGTGAATGTGGTTACAGATTTCAAAGAAATGACCCTACAATACAACCTCTGGTCCTAAACTTATTGCTTGAGGACAAGCAATATCATAGTTGGGGGGAAATGATAAGACCAAGTATTAGCTAGTTTTTTGTTGTTAAGTTC
The DNA here is from genome assembly GCA_007258455.2 of Sequoia sempervirens. Lineage (NCBI taxonomy): Eukaryota > Viridiplantae > Streptophyta > Pinopsida > Cupressales > Cupressaceae > Sequoia > Sequoia sempervirens. The sequence continues at coordinate 35,150 of VDFB02067617.1, read as the reverse complement.
ACACTTTTAGGCATTTCCAAATACTCATTTCATATACATTCCTAAACATTATCCATCTTTTTATATCTTTCATGCAACTTGAACCAGGTTTTCATGTATGCGAATATGATCATAATATGTTAATTGCATGATTAATTGTGTGAGTGTGTAAGAAATGCAGTAGGATCTATGTTTAATTTGTGATTATTAGTATTGTGCATATGTTGGATGAACTAACTCCTTGCAGCCGAGTAGCCAGAGCAAGTAGACTAGCCCGCAGCAACTAGGGAGCGCAGCCCGCAACCAAAGGATTTCAAATAGCGATGCAGGGGAGATTCCAAAATAAGAACGCAATAGTTGCAAAAATAGAGGCATTTATTAATGAGGATGATTGTGAATCACCATGTCATTTAATAAGACCACTGAAGGGAGGAGGAGTTTCCTCTAATTGGGAAGCTAACTTGATTGTTTCTATTGTCCACTCTTCTATTATGCCGTTGAAACAGAGTTTCAATCCTAATAGTCTTCATCTCCATCTTTTCAGTTATGCAGACTTTGTCACTCTCTATTTCATACGGGAGTGGTGATTTGCATTTAGTTTTCTGTTTTGAGTCCTTGTTTCAATAAACCTCTTTTGAACCTATATAGTTGGCTTGGTGGTCGAGGAGTAGATATAGCATCTAGATATGTCCAGATAGCGATAGTTTTTAATACACAGACAATACTTTTTTTCCAGTTATGCTTTCATGAATAAGATATCTTTGAAGATTCTTGTCAAATTGTGAAATCTTCTTATATGCAATGAGATGTTTTCAGTTTATCGTTATGTTCAGTTGATTCAAGAGTTTAGCTTTGAGTTTACTTCATGGATACAGTAACTTGAACAAGGGCCACTCAAGGTAACTATTCTCCACCATTAATTTTTGTTGTTACAGTAGATTCTTTTATTTATTGCATTCATCTTAATAGATTCTTCATTTCCTGTATGAGAATGAAATCATGAATGAGATATTGTCTTGTACTTTATGTTTTGTTTTGTCTCAATATGTCAACCTCTGGAGTTAGTCAAGTCATTAGAAGTCATAGTTAACAATTTTAGTAGTTATAGAGTTCAAATTTTAACAGTTAACTAGTCACAGTCTTTAGCTGTAGGTACTCATAGCAATAGTTCCAGAATTATTCTTTTTCCTGTTTCACAATTTTATGTTTTTCCCATATGTGTAAACACCTATACTAGATGATATAGGCAGTATAGAATCTCTAGATGCACATATAGTGTCAGCATCATCACAAGCTTACGTTAGCCCTGGTTGATAATTAAATGGAGTCTTTACAAGGGTTTAGTGGACTGTTCAGCTAGGAACCACCTCTGACTTGTGTGTTATCACCAAGTTTACTGAGCATTAGTTGGGCCTTACAATGTCTTCAAGATGATGAAGTCTTAATGTATCATAACATCCCATGGGGAATCTTCTTCAATTGCCTCCCTTCTTTCTTCTTTCTTCTTTATCAGGCGGCCTACTAGGAGGTGTTGTGACCTTTTCACACATCGCCCCATTCAAAATGGGGACCCCCTAATTTTTGCTCCATTCTGGTCTTTTTGGCTTTGGTTCTTCTCTCTCTCTCTCTTTCTCTGTCTCTTTTCTGATGTCTGCTTTTCCAGGGATTGTGCCCGTCATTGAGCTTAAAACGTGAAATGTTGGCCAGGTCTGGAAATTAGGGTTTCATCTTTCCAGGTCAGTCCGAGGTCGAACAAAGTGAGTAAATTGAAAACGGAGCTTAACATTGTTGTCAGTATGCTTCCAGCAGGCTCTCAGCAAGTTTTCATCAAATTCCGAGTACTTACTATTTTTAGTAAGTGTGCAATTCGACAATCTATCAGCATTTTTGAGATTGACACATTGCATTGAACACCTCAGGCTGCTTTCGTGTGCAAATTTGAGCTGAAACGGACAACTTGCTATTTTTAGCGATTCGGCTTCAGGCGATTCGAGTCGGGGCGAAGTTTTTCAGCGCGTAATGCGCATATTCATACGGGTTTTGAGAGACCCGCCTTGATATAACATGCGGGCGAGACAACAACTTTAATTCATCCTTGAGGCTATTTTAGGGTTTGCATGTCAGGGTTTCTTTTTCATGTCGGATGATTCATTATGGGTTTTTTGAGAGCTACGCAGTGATGTGACATGCAAATGGAGATGACCACTCAGTAAGGAACTTACTATTTTTAGCAGGTGCGTCCCGGCGGCCACTTCCCAGCACTTCAAAATCATGAGTTGATCGCAATGCAACAAAAACGAGGACAAACAGAGATCATTTGATACGCATACAGAGCAAATTAGGGTTTCCAACCGGGGCACGAAAAAGGGTAAGTCAAAATTTTCGAAAACCGATGTATACCACCGCGTCGGCATCCTTGAGGCTATCTGCTGAAAAATTTGAAGTCAAGCGGAGCACTTACTATTTATAGTAAAGTCGGTTTGAAGCTTGAGCTAAAAATAGCAAATCGGTTGCATCTTGTAGATGCAGCCCGATAAGATCGCGTGGTGAGGAGCACGTCATTCAAATTTCAAGTCAATCGGAGCAGTGGAACTATCAGAAGCAAGCAGTTACTATTTATAGTAAATCACCTTCAGAAGTGGGCTAAAAATAGCAGGCCAACTAAAAATAGCAGTGTCAACGGGGTAACAAGGTCGTGAGGATGCAGTGTTTGAAATTTCAAAACGTTCTGAGCTTCAGAGATGCAAAAATCAGAGGGCTTACTATAAATAGCAGGGCATGGATAAACTGGCAGGGATAAAAAAAAATGGCTAAGTGTTGGTGTTCGTCCACCTCTCATAGCAAAATGCGCCTTCTTCATGCCAAGCATAGAAAAATTCTGAGGCACAAGCTTAACCTGCTCACCAGATGAAATGCACCAAAGTTCAAGAAAGTCAAAGAAAGTAAACATTTCTCATCCTCCTGCCTAGCTCAAATGCGCCCAAGGGAAACTGGTGAGAGTGGAAAAATATTCTAAGGCAAAACTTCGTCCACCTCCTAGGCCAAAATGCGCCCATCCAGCAATGAAGTCAAAAGAAAGTCAACAATTTTCATCCTGTAGCTATGCCAAAATGCGCCCAAAGGAAGCTGATGAAAGTTTGAAAATTTTCTAAGTGTTGAATATCCTCCTCACCCCTCCAAATTCGCCCATCCTCCTCCTAGGTGGAAATGCGCCAAAAGAAGAAGAAGTCAAAGTGGTCAACTGTTTTATCCTTCTCCCATAGCAAAATGCGCCCAAAACAAGGCATATGAAGACAAAAAGGAGAAGTTGAAAAGTCACAAGATGGCGTTGGAAAAAGTTTCATCCTCCTCCACATGTAAAATGCGCCCATGCAACAAAAGGTCAAAGGAGTCAAACAAATTTCGTCCTCCTCTACATAAGAAATGCGCCAAAAATGAAAGCAAGTCAACAAGTCAAAGATTTTCATCCCTCACCTACATGGAAATGCGCTAGAAGGAGGGCAAGTAGAGACAAAAACGGAGAAGTTGAAGAGTCATCCTCCTGCCTAGGCAAAATGCGCCCAAGTTGAAGGTGGTAAAAGTAAAGATAAGGTGGTGAATGAGCTAAAAGGTGAGTAAAATATTCCAAGGCATGGTCAAAGCAAGGTAAATGCTAGGCGTGGTTGTTATCCCTCTTCAAGTGCTATATGCGCCCAAGGTGGTAAGTGTTATAAGGTGTTAGAAAATACTCCAAGGCGTGTGAGGTGAAACAAAGTGCTAGGCGTGGTTTATTTTTCAAGTATGCTATGCGCCTAGGGTGGTGAAATGAAATATAAGATGATGTGATGAGAATTTTTTTTCCTAAGGCGTTGGAGCTTCAAGTGAAAATATTTTCCAAAGTGTGAAATAAAATGCAAGGTGGTGAGTAAAAGATAAAATATGCTAGGCGCCCTCATGAAGATTTTCTAAGCAAAGTTGATGTTTTTTCTCACAGGAAAAGATGAGCAAGATTGAATAAAAATTTCCAAGGCAAAATTTCTCTAAGGCAAAATTTTCAAGATGATTTAAAATTTTTCTAAGGCAAAGTATTTTCTTCCTTAGAAAATACGCCTAGAACTCAAGGTGATGAATTTTCCTAAGACACGAGCAATTTTCCAGTGACTGAGCCAGGATGATAAAATGCAAGATGATTTAAAATTTCTCAAGTCTGAGCAACAGAATGTTCACAGAGATGAAGAACGGATTTAATTTGATTGAATAACATTTTCTAAGGTTCAAAATTTAAAAAATTTAAATGAACCCGTTCATTGAGTACCCATGGATTCGACAAATTCTGGAGAAAATTTTCTTCTGGGTACTGGACGTTTGGGATGAGAGATGGATTTATATGTCTTCCGCGCTTCGCCAAGACCTTCAGCATGAGGAATTTAATCGGTGCTCGAATTGTGAGTTTTCCTAAGGGAAAATTTTAAAATTTTCTAAGACAGTGAATAAAATGTGTTTTCAAGATAATTTTCTTCGGACAACGAATTTGAAGTGAGTTGCCTAGATGATTTCGATCGAATTCTTCACGGATGAATTTTCTAGAGCATCGGAGATGATTCAAATTTAAAATTTGTAAGACAGAGTTTCGGCTGGGGAATTAAATGGATTAAAAGATGAAATTTAATTAAACATTTTTTAAAGTAAATTAAGATGCCAGTCAAAGTTGAACTTCTAGAAGGTTGAGATTCTCGAACAAGTGTCAGAAATACCAGAGAGGGAAAGTTCGAATTCTTGAAGTGGAGTAGTGGAAATTTAATGCATTAGCTATACTTACCTCCTTCTAGAATTCGATTTTTGGCTATAAAATTGAGAAGTTTCTCACTTCTTTTTCACAGCTAAGGAGAATTCGATTTTCTCTAAGTGAGTTGCAGAAGACTGGATTGCTAAGGCTTGAAGAAGTTCGAAATTTTGCTAAGTCTAAGAGTTGCTGAGTGAAAGGCGTTGGAAGTGCTGGATTGCTAAAGTTTGAATTTGCTGAAGCTTGAGGAAAATCATATTGCTGAAGCTAAGGACGCCTTGAAGTGAGAAATTTCAAAGAGTTTAAAAGGTGCGAACTTGTTGATTGAAGAAGTGTGAGTTCAAAAAGCGAAGTTGCTGAAGCTTGTGAAGTGCGCACTTGCTAAGTGTGAAATACGAATTTACGAAAGTTCAAGTTGCAGATTGAAGTTGCTGAAAGTGTTGAATTTGCTAAGTGATCGAGGCTCAAATTTGTTGAAGAAAGAAGTTGAGATGGCTGAGGCAAGGGCGACTGGCAAAGACAACAATGGTGCATCCAGGCAAGCAGTTATAAATAAGTTGAGGAAGACATTTATGCCAGAGTCAAAATTCATTTCGAAGTTGGGCAAGCTGACAGATACCAACTTGGGCTCCATCAACCTTGAAACTTTCAAGAACAGAATGCTGAGGATTGGAAGTCATCGACCTTCGAACACTTCGCACAATATTGTTCGAAGCGGATTATATGCAGCTGCTGGTTTCCCACCAGCCATTCAGTGTTCGGAGCTAATGATGGAGTGCGCCAATTGCTATGAGAAGGATCACAAATCGATCATGTCACCAGATGGACAAGTACTTGCTAATCTCACTCCTTCAGCCATTGGTGAAGCTTTCGGGATCCCAGTGCACAGAAACATGGTTTACAAATCCAGAGAGCGAGCTGAGCGAATGTATGCTTCTACATTCGAAAGATGCATGGAGACAATCAATACTCACTGGATGATCAATCCCAAGCCTTCTCGAACAAAGCTGCCAAGACAAATTATTGCAGATGACTTGAAGCAGGAGTATTGTGACCTCATTATGATGCTAAGTCGAGTTGGGGGCTGCCCACAATCATTTATTTTCGAGCCCTGGATGTTGTATTACATCAACCTCGTGCTAGAAGGAAAAGACTACGTCAACTGGGCTGCAATGATCAGTGACAGTTTGCATGAGCAGCTCCTGAGCCTGAGAAGGACGAAGACGTTCTATATGAGCTCTTACATCATCTACATGTTGGCTCGTATGACGAAGTATCGGGGGATTTCGTACAAGGAACCTGTTGGTTGTGGCTCCCACCAATTCAAAATCCATGAGGCTTGTCCGCAATTACACCTGGCTAGTACCACTCATTACAAGCATGTCAATGACGCCTTCACCATGCACATCACGAGATTGTTTCAGGAGAAGATGCATCACAGAATCTCGAGAGAGGCCCAAGAATTGATTGAAAGGTATGGGTGCTGGTTTATACAGTTTCCGAAGTTTTCTTACATTAGGCTGCAAGGTTTTTCATCGTACCCATATAGGCTGCCTAAGTACCCAACCGATAGAATTTTAATGCTAGAGATATCTAGGCAATTGGTTGCCTACGATAAAATTCAAAAGAAGAAGAAGAAGGGAGGTGTTGACTTCCCGATTGTCATGGGCAACTCGAATGAAGTGTGTCCTTCATTACAGGCAGCCAGAGAAACCGAGAGTGAGCTTCAATTTTATCACTTTTCCTATCACACCAGCCGACAGCACTATGATCCGCACAATAACATCAAATGGGTACTGTCAGAGGAGTTTAAACACAAGGCAAATATTGAGGACTATTGGGCTGATGCATCAGATGAGGTTGAAGTCAGGAAAAGAATGTTCTCTCCGTTGCCAATTACTCTGATCAGAGATTGTGAAGTTGTTCCGGTTCCAGACCAGGTGAATGAGGATATGGACGTTGTCCATCCAGATTATGCAGCAGTGAGAGATACTCCGCTTCCGCTCCTAGATTGGTCAGAACCAGAGGTTGCTGACTTGGACACACTTTCTATTCCGGTCTTGACATTTACCAGAGCATGGGTTGACAGGCGTGTGAGCAGGTTGAAGAGTAGGTCAATTGCTTTGACTTACAATTTGATGGGGGATCACAAGACACCCACCACCGGCAGAAAGAAACAGATCACACGAGGCCCAGAGTCCAGAAGGAAAGAGCCAGTTCGGTAGGAGCCTATTCGGCCGGAGCCTCCACGAGTTGTAGTTGAGTCACCCACGCCATTGGAGACACGTTCTCCAAGTATCCAAAAGGTCTCTTTGTTTGCTGATCAGAGGAATGCATTGAATCAGGTGCAAGTAGTACAGGAGAATAATCAGCCACCACAGAGAGAGTCGGTTGGCCAGAGTGTCAACGCACCTAGTAGGATTGATCAGCAGGATGATGAGGGGACTACTACTGACCCTCAGTTTCAGCAAGAGTTAGAGGCGGCTATGGAGGATGATGATGATATAGTTTCAGGAGACACTCAGCCACTTGAGGATGATGAGCCTCACCAGAATGATGTAGAGGTTGAACAGGTTCGAGAAGTAGAGGCACAGGAGCAGCAGCCCTTTGACATACAGTATACAGTGCCTGATTGGCTCAGGGATAGGATGAGGAGAAGCCCCAGCGAGGAGATTGATCCAAAAGTTGAAATGGAAGAGTTCTTGAACAGGATCAGTGCACCTCCACAGAAGAAGAGAGCACGAAAGTTTTCAAAGATATCAACAGATGAGGATGGCTCTAGCACCCTTCACGTAGCTGTGCCACAGGTTGATTGTGACCGAGATGAAGCAGTGCCAGAGAATTACGTGGTCACAACTTTGGAGTTAGGACGCCCCACTGGTGCACAGATTGTAGAGGAGTGTGATAACTCCTACCTCGCCCTCAAGGACAGATTATTCAAGAAGGAAAGTACAAGAAGTTGAAAAGAGAGCATAAGGCTCTAATTGGATATGTGCAGCAATTGTCTCGTTCTCGTGGGCAGGAGATTCCAGTGATAGAGCCTCTAGCAGAGATACCTAGAGAGTCAATCAGTGGCTTGTTGGAGTTAGGGAAGATGGCACAGGAAGCAGACAAGTGGGTCACAGGAGTTCGTGTTGAGACAGAAAAGTTTATGGAGGACCTTGCTTTTGCTTTTCAGCAGGCTTCCAGTATTTTGGCACGGATGGAGGCAATTGATCAAGCTTGGGGTGATGCTTTTGTCTATCAAAGCAAAGTAATTCAGCGTCTTGAGGCATTGAGGCATGTCCCTTTGCGATTGTTGATTGATGGAGGGGTCATTCAGGAGAATGACAAGTATGATTTCTCTAGATGGTATTCTTCAGCAATCACAGGACGTGGTTTCTTCGACGCAGCACAGGCGGATTCAACCAGGGTACGGAAGGCAATGGCCAATATCATTGATGGAGTTTAGAATACTTTTGAGGCCATATTTGCTAGGCGGTTGAATCCAGATGAGGTAAATATTGATAATTTGAGGGGTAGGCTGGTGCCTTTCTTTTCTGAGGTGAAGACCTTCGTACAGGATGATTTCGAAAATACTTCCACTTTCTCCACCTTGATCCAGAGCACGCAGGATTCCTTAGTTGCTTGGAGAAAATCTTGTACAAGGCATGAACATTCAGTCACAGTGTTAGAGTTTCAGCTAGATTGTATTCCACCCATTTCAGTTCAGGAGGTTGAGGCTGTACTTGGCAGATTCGTTGAGTTTGCAGCCAGAGAGAAAGAGAATGGGAATGCACTACTAGACGAGGATCTTCTAGAAGACTGATTGTGGGCATTAATTGCCTTTACTATTTTGGGAGTGAGTGGGAATCTTGGCTCATTTATTGCACCACTCCCCATTCTGGCAGTTTTTAGGGTTAGGGCTGAGGTGGCTTAATCTTAGCCATTCTATTGATTGTAACCCTAGCCGTCTTTTGGACTGGGCTATCTATAAAAGGGGGAGTCCCCCTCATTTGTATTTCATTAGACAGTAGATATTAGACATTAGCATTAGAGCTAGAGATTGGAGACTAGAGAGTAGAGCATAGTAGACATTTTGCTTAGCATAGTGTGGAGAAGAAAGAAAGTTTTCCCTTTGAAAACTTTTGTGGAGATTGTTGTGTAACACTTTCATGATAATAGATCTTTTCATTGATGGTGGAATTCGTCTTTGTCATGGATAGCTAGCAAGGTCTCTTCTTCCTTTCGGATCCAAGTAGCGTAATTTTTATTTAATGCAAGTAGTTTACTTTGATGTGTGGTGTTTTATTGAGGTAGCTTCATTTCATTCCATACCACTAGCAGCTTATTGATGATAAGTTCGCCTTGCGTGGTCCACTGGAGATCATCTTGAGTTTAACTTCGATTGTGATTTGTATACTTATATGCGTCGTTTTGATGGTGTATGTATGCTAAATTGTAATTTGAACATCTTTTGCTATCCCTTTGAAGATTGCACTAATTTTGCTGAAGCTGTCCGATGTGAGGCTAGGTGAAATTTGGTCGAAGTCTGCCGAAATTGAGCTCCGCATATCCTGCATTTAGAATAGAATATAAGTCTCTTAGGCCCTTCACTCATTTACTTTCCGCATATTTCTAATTAGCTTTAGGAAAACGAACTCATTGCCAAATCATACGCGCAAAATCCCTTTCAAGTCATCCATCTATTGTTAGCTGCAAGAATCTTGAACAATTGTGTAAGTCCCCTCGTAAGAACACAGCAATTCACATCAACCAACTGAGGGTATTCTAAGTACTCGGAACCTTGGAGTTGAACGTGCGAACTTTCTCGCAATCTTAGCGCACGGAATACTTTGATCAAGAGAGAACAGAGTAGCCTTCGGACAACTTTGTTCTTCGGCTAATTGGTGCGGTCACAAAAATCACATCAACAGGAGGATTACTAACAAGAATCTTATCGCCAATGTTCCACGGAGTTTCCTGACTAGGGCATGTGGGGACGCAGGGATGGGTTTTGGGGACGCAGGGACCAAGGGCCTAAATTTAGGGATGGTTGGGGCACAAGGGGACAGTGGCGTAGGGGCGGCAAGGGGCGGCACTAATATACATATAGTACTTGAAAAAATAGTTATAAAAAGATGAATTAGAATTACAATGTTGAATTTACAAATGAAACTTTGGCAAATTACTAATTAAAGCTTAAAACACTTCAACACTATAATACGATTAATACTACTTAACAAAACCACCATAAAAATAAAAAACATTAGAATGTCATTTAGTCAAACTCGAATGTAAGTATCAAGGAAGATTGTCCAATTGGATGATCATGACGATACTATAGATGAAGACTTGTAGGAAAACTTGGAAACTTGGACTTAGAGAGTACATGGAAAATCAAATGAATTCAATGGGAATTTGGGGGCAATGCCCCAAATGGGGTCAAGGGGTAACGCCCCTTGTGGGGGTTTGGGGGCAACACCCCCAACGGATTCAAGGGGCACATCATTTTTCATTCACAATTAGACTCAAATTAAGACCTTCAAAGCCACACAAACCTTCATGGTAGACATCATTTTAAGGTTAGGGGATGAATTGGACTTTTTAAGTTAAAAAAAGTCAAAAAAAAAAAAAAAATGAGGATTTGGGAGTATTTTGTAAAGCTTAGAGAGCGTGGAAAGGGCTCACATGCCATTAGGGCTCACCCCTAGGCACAAGAATTGAAAAAATGAAAAGAATTTTTAAAAAAAATATTTTTTTGGACGCTTAGGATGGGAAATGCCTAGACGTCTCGGCATCCCGACATCTCCCTAGCATTTCCTACGAACCAGCAGTGGTGGGGGTACAGCAAGGGGATGTCACCGACCCGTCCCCACGTCTCGAGGACATCCCTGTCCCGAAAACAAGGGAAAAAACGGGGGGGATGCGTCCTCGTCATACACTCCTTATCGTGCTTGATCACATGATTTTGCATATCATCAAGATTTGTTCTTTGTGTTTACTCATTGGGATGATTATGACATACTACAAGAGTAAACTGAATAATTCATAGAACATAGACAAGTACAAAATACTCATGAACACATGATGCATGTAATAGGAATTGCATTTATTCATTTATTCAATAGCAAGTACAAAAGTATAATGTCACCAACATAATAGCATAGATGTCCCAATTACAATAGACTCCAGTACATAGTCACTGGCAGTGGTTGAGAAACTAATCGCCGTGACGCTTCATAACAACCAATCCCAGCTAATCGGGACTTAATTACCCAAACAACACGTGACATTACATGAAATATTTGCAATGTGACTATAGTTTTATTAAACATAATTAACTACAACTACAACTATGACCATCTACACTTTGGTCTTCATTTGAAGCTTCATGTGAATCAAGAGACCAATCATGGTGGGAATCACTCTTCATCTGTATGACATTAACAATCTTTGGTGGTCCCTTAACCGAACCACTGGGCACCACCTAATGTCCAAGAACCACACCTGGATCCCATAACCTATTATTGTCACCATCTATGTTACTTAATTCAGGAAATGTTTTAGCACTCCTCACAAAAAGTGGATTACCAAAAGATAATTTTGTATCCATTTCAAAGAGTGGGTTATCAAAAGATTGGAATTTATTTCCATCCTCTTGTTTAAGCCAATCTTCTTGTTTTCCCAACTCTATACTTTCAAACTTAGGAAACTGTTCTAAATCAAAATCTTCTTGGATCCTATCAAGCTCATCAAACATAAAACATAAACCCCATTCTCAAAAAATTGAAAAAAATTGAAAAAAATTAATTCAATAATTTTGTGTAGCTGTAAATCATTTAAATTTTAGTCAACAAGCAGATTTACAAAACTTGAAGTAATTAAATGCAAATCCGAAATTCCAAAAAATTGCTCTTCAAGCCCCCTAAAAAATCCTTCCAATTTTCTCTAGAATGCTCTAATGCTACTGTGTGTGTTTAACATAGCTGAATAGGGCTTTTAAAGGCAAAAATCTGCATTTTTTCAACATTTTTTCTGCCTTTCATCACATTTTTGACGCTTTATTGGCACACAAGTTCTTTGAAAAATTGCCAAAAAAACTTGTCAAGCTAATATCAAAAAAACTCAGCGAGTTAATGTTGAAAAAACTCAGTAGTGTGGGGGGCACGGGGGGGAGGAAGCAGCAAGTACTCAGCAACTTGCCAACTTTGGAAACTATGATTCAAACAAATACACATAAGCTTGTCTAGGTGTAGATCATGATGAACGCCCATTGCAAGACTGTATTCCAAACTGAGTCCCAACTATGCCTCTTATGCAATTACTCCGTCACTTTCCAATCCCTTTATGGTTTAAACTTACATGTGCATTACAGAAACATCTTATTTATAGATTTTTTCTTACTAAAATATTGGTTTTCTTTAACATTTTTTCTGAGGTAAAGCCCTAGAGATAACTGTAATGTCCCCTTTTTTGGCGAGCATCAGAGTTGGAGGATTAGCCTATTATCAGGTCCTCATAGGCTAATAATGTTGTTTAGAGGGCCCTGTGTTAGAGTTATTCCACTCTCCAGGTGGCAGTTTGTAGTGTTAATCTCTCTAGACCCTTGGTATATTCAGAGGCGATCTTGTTCAGAGGTTTTTCGCTCCGTTTTGGATGCACTTACTATTTATAGTAAGTCAGTTGACTGATAGAGACCAACATTACTATTTTTGGTAAGGCACCTGGGTGAGCAGTGGGTTCAGTGGATTACCTCCTGGCACTGACGGAATCAGAAAATAATGTTTTTTGAGGGAGTTGTGTTTTTTTAATTATTATTAAAGTAAGACTTTAATAATAATTAATTATATTAAGTGTATTTCATAATGACTTATTTGACTTTATATTAATGGGGCCATTTAATGATTTAAGTCAAAATATAAAGTGACTTTGGAATGGGCGCCCAAGTAATGATATAACATAAAGTCAACACAAAAGCAAATGATTAAATATATTTTGATGAATTTAAAAGAACATTGGAAGTCGTGCCATCTCAAAAAGGTATAAAAGGCATCAAAAGCAAATGAAAATGATTATTGATGAATATTTCAAACACTTGGCTTTGTTGCTTGGCATTGGAGGAGAAACCAAGGGTTTTTCTGCAATTTCAGTCTTGGAGGACGTAGTCTCTCTTAGATTTCTGCTTACTACAGGTGTGAAATAGCATCTAAAGTTAGCAATGTTTTGAGGCTTCAAATCAGAAATCTCAATGTGCTGATTGAAGAATTTATCATCATAAAAACAAGGGATTTTGAAGAGTTTTCAGATTATCTTGAAGATCAATCATTTGGAAGTTATTATTTGCTGGTTCAAGGCTTGTTGGGCCGTACTTATGCATCAGCCAGGCTGTACAATGCAATCATTTCCAAGCCGTAAAGCTTTTATGGAGGGTGTTTTCTTTCTAGGCTGAAACGCCTAACTTTTCAGCTCTTTTTCACCTTCAATAGGGGCGGCTCGGTATTGGCAACCATTTCAAGGCGTTTTGGAGGTGGAGAAACTAGTCTAATATGCCTGGTGTCCATTTGATGAGGGTTTACAGTTGCTGATGATCATTTCCAGAATTGTATTTCAACTTGCTATGGCTGCTTCAGGTATGAGATAATGTAGAATCTTTCATAAATACATCTGAAAATTGAAGAGCTATTTGCATTTGCATTTCTAGAGACAAATCTGATTGCATACATTGTATTTGCATAGCAATTGAAAATCAGATTTGAATAAAAATATATTAAGGGTTTTGCTTCAGCAGTTCATTAATTTGCAATAGTTTATTATTATTCTTCAATTGTCATTTGTACATGTTTATTTTATGCATTTACCTGGCAAAATCTTCATCAATCTCAAAACAAAACAAAATAACTTGAAACCACAAGCAAACACTCAGGCAATTATCAGTTAGCAAATATCTCAACAAGGGGTGGGATATTTCAATAAGATTGCATGAAGCAAAAATAAGTATCTGGTTAGGAAAATTTAGAAAATTTGTCAGCTCCACCATCCTTGATTTCCAATTAAATCAATCAAGTTGCCAAGAATCTTTAAGGCATATGACAATAACACACAAGAAACAAACTAGATGATTGAGGTTGGTGTCTTTTTGGCAGTATTCTCCTACTATGATGCTCTATGTCATGTCCCCTTCCAGTTGACATCTCTCAGAGCTTATGATTAGCCTATTATGCGACCCTCGTAGGCTGATAGGATGGATAGAGGGTCTTGATGGAGCTTGGCTTGGCTTCGATTGTCAGAGTTTTACCAGTTGGCTTTCATTCGGGCTCATTCGGACGTCTTTTGCCTGACTTGCTATTTTTAGCAGTATTTGGCATTCAGCGGAGCACCCCTGCTATTTTTGGCAATATGGTTTGGTCATGTGCAGAATCACTCACTTATTCACCAGCTTCAGACGGTTCGTGAATCGGACATATTTTGAGGAAGATATTAATATTTTAATTGTTAAATTAATTATTAATTATTGAAAGCTTATATTATAAAGTTATAATATTAATTAATATTATAACTTAAGTGATTTGTCTCAAGGGGTCGACCATCAATGAAGGGGGCCACTTTTAATTATAATTTATAATTAAAAGTGAGTTTGAAACTATTGAAAAATTAAAAAGAAAAGTTTGAATTTATTTAAATGATGCCTAATTGAGAAAAGTCGAACTTTTGAGGAGATATAAGGGTTTTCATTGGGATTTGAGCTGATTATGATTGAAATCGAATTTTTGCTGAGACTTTCTTCTGAGAATAGAGCCAAGGGTTCCAGTTTTCAACTTGCATTGGAGAACATGCAATCTTCAGTGTGTGCAGTTCAGAGGCTGTGAAATATCAGCTGATTTATTGCCAGTCAGAGAGATAGCTTCATTCAGAGGTTGTCACAGAGCTTCACAGTTGTTGCATCATCCAGGGTTTTGATCCGGAGTTCATTTGAGAAGAGTTCTTTATGCTAGGCATCCACTTTGCAAGCTAGAGACACATCTTCCAAGGGCCGTACTTTTATTTATTGCTGCTGTCATAGCCGTACCTTCCTACAGCAGGGCCGTACCATCATTAAAAGGCCGTACTTCTTCAAGGAAAAACGCCTTCTCTTTCTGCTCTGTAACTTCACCAAATGGGGCGCAGATACTCCAGGGTTCATTTGCCATCATCTGTCAGGGGGAGAAAGTAACTTTATTGGGAGCCGTGCCATTTTCTTCATCATTCTGGTGGCTGCAATCAACAAAACCAGGTTTTTAAATATTGTTGCTTTTTTAATTGCATGTTATCAAATCTCGTTTGTAATCAATATAAAAGATCAATAAATGTACTAGCATCAATAAATCAATCAGTTTCCAGCATTTGTAGACTTGTGGTATTTTATTGAAATTTATTAGCATTTCCCTTTCAAAATCGCATTTTACCTTTATGCACAAAAACATCAAAAAAATCAAAAACGTCTGAAAACAAATCAAAACAAGCAGTTTCAGAGAAAGTGAGAACAGGGGTTTCTACAGTGGTATCAGAGCTAAATCCTACCATCCTAAGGGTTTAGCAATCTTATGCAGCCACAAGAGGTTGGGCCACACAGGTATTATACTCGCAGGAGAGCCTTGATTGACAGGCAACAGGGTTCGAACAGGCAGCCGGGAAACATGGCTGACAGAACAGATATTCCTCAAAACACTAGGGATCAGAATGATGTAGAGGTTCTACACACTCTTAGAGATTTACGAGCAGGTCAACGGCAGTCCAACAATGTGCTACAGCAGTTGGCAATGGCACTCCAGAGGTTAGGTACGCCGAGGAGACCGTCACCACATCGTGACGAGGACAGGAGTGATGCAGGATCACGGAGAGCACCTAGGACTGTTTCACGGACGACAGACAGGCCCACTAGGCCTACTTTTGTGAGACAGGAGGCCGATGAGGCTATTGCAGGTGAGGAGCATGAGGAGTTGTTCGCAGATACACTTATGGCAGCGAACGAGGAGTGGGAGTTAGTACCACCTGATGTCAGAGAGAGGATTACCTTTGACAGATTCATTACACAGAGGAGAGAACATCACAGAGGTCAACAGGATTGGAGACCTAGACACCAGAATAATGATCTGAAGCATGCTACAAACAGACTCACTCTAGCGATGTTCGACGGTAGTGGCAAGGTTACAGCCCAGGCCTGGATCAGTAAGCTAGACACTTTCCTCACATTGCATCCTATGGCTGAGAGGGATGCTATCAGGTATGCGACATTGCATCTTGAGGGGGTAGCTTACGACTGGTGGCACCACGGGATGGTGACGCTCCAGCATGATCAGATCACCTCATATCAGGAGTTCGTTGACAGGTTGGTGGAACGATTTGACAGGAAGGATCCAGAATCCTATTTCAGAGATTTGGCTCAGTTGCGACAGAGTGGCAGTTTGGAGTCTTACATAGGTGACTTCCAACAACTGTTAGTTATGGTTCCTAATATATCAGAGAGGCGGCTTGTAGTGCTTTTCATGAGGGACTGATGGAACCATTGAGAGGTTGGATCAAAGCCTTTGATCCTCCTTCGTTACAGGAAGCTATGAAGAAGGCACGTAGTATGGAGTTGGCAACACCTTCTGTTGTGACCTTTTTCACACATCGCCCCATTGCAAATGGGGACCCCCCTAATTTTGGCTTTGCTTTTGGTTTGATGTTGGTTTGTTTTTGTTGTTGTCTCTCTCGTTCTGTCTATCTTTCTGGGACGGGCCCGCCGTTGAACCATAACGTGAAATTGGCCAAGTCTGAAAATTAGGGTTTTGAGCTTCCTTGCCAATTTAAGGTCAAATAAAGTCAATAAATTGAAAATTGAGACTAACATCGTTGTCAGCATGTTTCCAGCACGCTCCCAGCAAAATTTCATCAGATTCTGAGGTACTTACTATTTTTAGTAAGTGTGAAATTACAGGCAATTCGTCAGCATTTTTGAAATTCCGACAGTCACACCGCATTCAGAGCACATCAAGTTACTCGCATGCAAATTTGGGCGAAAACAGACAACTTACTATTTTTAGCAGTCCAGCTTCCGAAGCAAATTTCAGGGCTTAAACGCAGAGTTTTCCTTTGCATGTATGCGTATTCCTTCTGGGTTTTTGACCGTGATGTAACATGCTGACGAGGCGACAACTTTTGAGTTCGGCCTTCCAAGGCTATTTTTAGGGTTTGCATGTCGGGGTTTCTTTTGCATGTCGGATGATTCGGTGGGTTTTCAAGAGCTTCGCGATGGTGTGACATGCAAACGGAGATAATCACTCGATAAGGAACTTGCTATTTTAGCGGTGTGTCGGTCGGTCTTTCAAGTCCGAGTCGATCGGTGCCACAGAAACAAAGATCATTTGATATGATATGAGCGAATTAGGGTTTCCAACTTCGGAGCCTAAAAGAAGAGTCAAAGTCAAAATTTTTGAAAACCGGTGTAAACCACCGATCCCCTTATCTGCTGGTAAATTTCAAGTCAAACGGAGCACTTACTATTTATAGTAAGTCAATTTGGAAACTAGCTAAAAATAGTAAATCAAGCATGCGTTGATGTTGACAGTAAGGTCACGTGGTGAGGAGCACCTCATTCAAATTTCAAGTCGATCCGGCAGTGGAGCTACCAGAAACAAGAGGTTACTATTTATAGTAAACCACCTTCAGAAATGGGCTATAAATAGCAGGGTGACTAAAAATGGCAGTGTCAGCGGAACAACGAGGTGATGAGGATGCAGTGTGTAAAATTTCAAGTCGTTCTGAGCTTCAGAGGTGCAAAATCAGAGGACTTACTATAAATAGCAGGGCATGAATACTGGCGAAAAAGATGAAAAAGTTCTAAGTCTGGAACTTCATCCAGTTGACATGGCAAAATGCGCCCAGTTGATAAGGAGGCAGGAAAATCTTAAGAATGAAGCTCGCCCTTCACACAGGCCAAAATGCGCCTAAACTGGAGAAAGTCAAATAAGGTCAACGCCTTTCATCCTTCTGCCTAGCCTAAATGCGCCCTCAAGCATATGCCCAGCACGAAAAATTCTAAGTATGGAGTTCATCCTCCTCAGGGGGCAAAATGCGCCCAAGTTGTGAGTGGTCAAAGCAAAGTCAAAGTTTTCATCCTTTCCCCTAGGCAAAATGCGCCCAAACAAGGCCAAGTCAAGACAAAAAAACGGAAGTTGAAGAGTCACTCCAAGGCGTTTGAACAGTTTATCCACCTCCACTGGCAAAATGCGCCCAAGGAGAGAAAAAGTCAAAGAGTCAAAGGAGTTTCATCCTCCACTATAGGCAAAATGCGCCCATCCTTCACACCATGTCATATGCGCCCATGTATCAAGCTTCATCCACCTCAACATGAGAAATGCGCTCAAGCTAAGGAAGGAGTCAACAAGGTCAAAGGGGCATTGGAAACTTTATCCTCCTCCTATGCTCAAATGCGCCCAAATGAGGGCATGTAAGGACAAAATAAGGGAGCTCAAAGGTCACATGTTGGGCGTTGGAAGTTTATCCTTCAGCACATATGAAATGCGCCCATGCTAGGAAGTAAGAAGAGGAGTCAAAGAAGAGTCAAAGGTGGCATTCGAAGTTTCACCCTCCTCTACATGCAATATGCGCCCATTCTCTTGCCTATGAGATATGCGCCAAGTAAAGAGTAAGTGTGGTGGTGAAATAAAAAAAAATTACTAAGGCGTTGGAAGCTAAGTCTTCTTGCAAGTGTGAAAGGCGCCTGAGGTAAGGTGAATAGGAGTTGACAAGTGAAGGCGTTGGAATTTAAAAAAGAAATATATCCCTCATGAGATATAAAATGCGCCCAAGGCATTTAAAAGAGAAATTTTCCAAGTGAATTGATAAGAAATTTTCTCACCACAGGAAGATGATTTGAAGTTGAAGAAAAAAATTTCTAAGGCAAAATTTTCAAAAGTGCTAAGTGGTTCAAAAAAATTTCTAAGGCACAAATATTTTCTCCCTTAGAAAATACGCCTAGACCCAGGGTGGTGAAATTTTTTCCTGAAGTCCAAGTGAAGTTGCCAGAGATGAAGTCAAAGGTGCCAACATTGCAGGATGAGTGGATAAAAAAATTTCAAGTCAGAGCAACAAAATTCTCAGAGGAGATGAAGAAATGAAATAAATTGTTGAAAATTATTTTTCCTAGGTTCAAAATTCCAGAAAATTAAATGAACCCGTTCGTTGGGTACCCATGGGTTCGACGCGTTCTGAAAGAAATTCTCTTTTGGGTATCAAAGATTATCGATAAGGAATGGATTTTGAGGTCTTCCACAACTTGCCGAGGATTCTGTGATAAAATTTCAAATGGGCACCAGGTTGATAAATTTTCCTAAGGGAAATTTTAAAAAATTTCTAAGGCAAATGTGAAGAAAATGTGTTTTCAAGATAAAAATATGCCTCAGCGGATGAGTTTGAAGTCAATTGCCTAGGTGAATTTGATTGAATTCTTCGTGGGACCAATCTTCCAGAGTCAGAGGTGAACGAAATTGGGTATCAAAGCTCCAGTTAGTGAAATGAATTTCTCAAAGATGATGCGCCCTTGAGGAAGATGGGTTGAAAATTTGGCTAAGGCATGAAAAATTTGAACGTGAAGTTGGCTAATGAAGGCAACGAACCCTCGGAGATCAAAACTTGGTAAGTAAGTTGAGTTTATATTGTGATGTGTTCTAATACTCTTCTCCTCGCTTGTTTTGCAGGAGGAATGTCAAGGCCAGAGCACGGTGACTTGAAGTGATGAAGCACGATGATATTACAACCTTCAGAGGAAGATAAAGTTACAAGTTTCACATGAAGGAAGAAAAAGTTGCAAGAAATTGGCTAAGTGTTAGGTCAAGTGACAAAGAAGTTGAAGAGCAACGTCAAGAAAGAAGATCAAGGACAGTGTGAACGCGTCTACAAGCGGAATCTTCTAGAAGACTGATTGTGGGCATTTATTGCCTTTGCTATTTTTGGGAGTGAGTGGGAATCTTTGATTCATTTAATGTACCACTCCCTACTCTAGCAGTTTTTAGGGTTAGGGCTGAGGTGGCACAATTTTAGCCACTCTATTGATTGTAACCCTAGCCGTCTTTTGGGACTTGGCTAGCTATATAAAGGGGGAGTCCCCCTCATTTGTAACTCAGTAGACAGTAGAGAAGATTAGAATAGACATAGAGTAGAGGGACAACTTAGAAGTAGCTTAGTATAGATTGATAGTGTAGTTGAAGAAGAGGGAAAGTTTTCCCTTTGAAAACTTTGTAAGAAATTGTTGTGAACACTCTCTCGATAAAAGAGTTTTTCATTGATGGTGAATTTCGTCTTTGTTGTGAGTAGCTAGCAAGGTTTCTTCGTCCTTCCGATTCAAATGGTAGCATAAAATAGTTAAAAGTAGTATAATTTTCATTCCATGCAAGTAGATGTTAACTGTGGAATGTGGTGTTTGATCTAAGCAACTTCGTCTATCCATACCACTAGTGTGTTTGCTGATGGTGAATGCGCCTTGTGTGGTCAACTGGAAACGTTGTGGACCTAACTTCAATCACAGTTTGAATGATGGTATGCGTCGTTGTGATGGTATCCTCATGTCAAGTGGTGGTTTGAACATCTTTAGTCATCTCCCTTGAAGATTGCACCGACTCCGTGGAAGCTGTCCGATGCGAGGCAAAGCGAAGTTTGGTTGAAGTTTGCTGAAGTTGAGCTCCATATCCCACGCCTTAGAATAGATTTAGACTCTCTAAACCCTACCCCATTTCAATTCAGTACTTTCTGATTAGAATAGGAAACCTGTGCTTCATAGACAAACCTTCCAAGCATTTGAATTCCTTTCTCTGCTGCCAAACAATTCTGTAAGTCCCCTTGAAATACCAGCAAATCACATCGAGCCAAACTGAGCCTATTCGCACTAAAAGAACCTTGGAGTTGAACGCACGAACTTTCTTGCAATCTTAGCGTGCGGAATACTTTGATCAAGAGAGAATAGGGAAGCCGTTGGCGACTTTATTCTGCGTTGGTGCGGTCACAAAAAACACATCAACACCTTCCAGCAAATTCAACTCCAAGAACACTTCTTCATTCAGGGACAATAAAGGATTTAATAAGAATAACCAGAGATCTGATTTTAAGAGTGACTCGAAGGGGAAATCAGCAGCACCACCCTTGGATCGCGAGGCTCTTAATGATTTATGCAGGAAGAAGCTTTGCTTCTACTGCAAGGGTCCCTGTGATGCCAACCATGATTGTCCTTTGCGGCCTAAGGGAAAGGCCAATCGAGTGATGTGGGCTTATTACGAGGAGTCGGAATCTGAGAATTCCAAACAGCAGGAGAGTTCTGAGGAGTCAGAGTCAGAGGCTTCAAAGCCTAAGGCAGAGGCAGAGTCAGAGCTTCAGATTCAGGAGGCACACCTATCTAGCATTCAGCAGGAAGGTTCATTCAGACTTCATGGAGTTTTGGCAGGACAAAGGGTCATTACCCTTCTTGATACAGGAGCCACCCACAATTTTATCGATGCTAGATTTGTGGAGAAGCGCGGACTCATAACTGAGGAGTTCGAAGGCATTAGGGTTAAGGTGGCAGACGGTTACACTCTCAGGTGTGAACGTATGATTGAGGATCTCCCCTTGCGCCTGAATAACTATGAATTCAAGGTTGATTATTACGTGGTGAGCATGGGGGATATCGATTTAGTCTTGGGCATGAAGTGGCTTCATTCCCTTGAGGAAGTCACTCTTCGTCTCAAAGACATGGAGATTCGTTTTGATGTGGATGGGAAGACACATATCCTGAAGGCCATTCGGGACAGCAATATCAAGACTATTTCCTTTCCTCGGATGGAGAGACTCATGCGACACGACATGGTAGAGTGGGCTGCTGAGTGCACATTGGCACCTATACAGGAGGGACAGCATAAGACTGAGTATCATCCTGACATTCAGCAGTTGAGAGTCAAGCATGAGAAGGTTTTCAGTGATATTCCACCAAGGAGACCTCCAGACAGGGGCATTGAGCACATTATAGAGCTTGAGGAGGGCGCTAAGCCCGTCATGATTACTCCTTATAGGCATCCTAAGAGGTTGAAGGATGAGATAGAGAAGACTATCAAGGAGCTGCTTGCTATGGGTCACATTCGACCGAATAAGTCACCATTCGCTTCTTCAATTGTCCTAGTGAAGAAGAAAGACGGTACCCTTCGCATGTGCATAGATTACAGAGTCCTGAATAAGAGGACTATCAAAAACAGGTACCCCATACCCCACATAGATGAGCTTATTGATGAGCTCCATGGTGCATGCTACTTCACGAAGATAGACCTGAGATCAGGATATCACCAGATCAGTGTTCGTGAGCAGGATGTTGAGAAGACTGCATTCCGTTGTCATTGTGGACACTTCGAGTTTGTGGTGATGCCATTTGGGCTCACCAACGCGCCAGCGACATTTCAGTCCACCATGAACAGGGTCTTCCATTCACTAGCTGAGGAGATATGTACTTGTCTTCTTCGATGACATTCTTATTTACAGCAGGACTTGGCAGGAGCATTTGGCTCATCTGGAGACCGTGCTCAGTATTTTGGAGAGGGAGTCCTTGTACGCCAAGGAGTCCAAATGTGATTTGGGGATGACCGAGTTGCTCTACTTAGGTCATATCATCAGTGCAGAGGGAGTGCGGATGGATCCTGAGAAGATCCGCGCTATTATAGATTGGCCTACTCCGGCGAACCTTACACAGCTGCGAGGATTTCTTGGTTTGTGTGGTTTTTACCGCAGATTTGTGAATGGTTATTCACGGCATGCAGCACCTATGACGGATTTGTTGAAAAAAGGTGCATTATGTTGAACTCCTGAGGCACAAGAGTGTTTTGTGAGGTTCAAGGAGCTGATGACTACGTGTCCAGTGTTGGCACTACCTGATTTTTCGAATCCTTTTGAGCTTCAGTGCGATGCTTCTGGTGAGGGCATTGGAGCAGTGCTTATGCAGGACAAGCACCCTATCATTTACGAGAGCCGAAAACTCAGAGGGCCAGAGAGACTTTACAGTATTTATGATAAGGAGATGTTGGCCATAATGCACGCCTTGGCTAAATTTAGGCAGTATCTTGTGGGCAGTAAGTTTTGCATTAAAACTGACCACAACAGTTTGAGGCATTTCCTGGGGCAGCAAGATCTCAATGATCGTCAGCAGAAGTGGGTGAGTAAATTGCAGGCATATGACTTTGATATCTCTCACATCAAAGGCACCCAGAATGTAGTGGCTGACGCTCTCTCACGCAGGCTTTATCTGAGCTCTATGGTTCACATTACAGAGGATTGGAGGCATTTGATTGTGGTAGAGTATGCCAAGGATACTTGGGCATCCAGTATTGTTGAGGGATCGATGGTTGACACCAGATACACGCTTGTGAATGACTTGATCACTTACAAGAACAGGATTTATTTGATCCCAGGATAAGAGATGAAGAACACTATCATGCGAGCCTTTCATGATGTCCCTACAGTAGGACATCCCGGGTACTTCAAAACATACAGACAGATTCGGGAGAGATTTACATGGAAAGGACTTAAGGCAGATGTTCTTCAGTATGTGCGTGAGTGCCCTATTTGTCAGCAGAACAAGCAGGAGAACACGTATCCGGCAGGATTATTGCAGCCACTTCCGATAGGAAGTGGGAATGCCTGTCGATGGATTTTATCACGGGCTTGCATAAAGCCCAAGGACGGGATTGTATATATGTAGTTGTGGATCGGCTGACGAAATATGCCCACTTCTTTCCGATTACCACCACTTACACAGCTACACAGGTAGCAGATGTCTTCTTCCGTGAGGTGTTCAGACTACATGGGTTGCCTCAGAGCATAGTGAGCGACAGGGATAGTCGGTTCCTGAGTCACTTCTGGTAGGAGGTGTTCAGACTTTGTGGGACCGAGCTTACACTGAGCACCAGTTACCACCCGCAGACTGATGGTCAGACGGAGATAGTGAATAAATGGGTGGAAGGTTACCTCTGGAACTATATTGCAGGGCAACAAAAGGCGTGGGTCAAGTGGATATATCTGTGCGAGTATTGCTATAATACTACCTTCCACATGACCATTCAGATGTCCCCTTTCATGGCGTTATACGGTTATGAGGCGCCGAGCTTTCTGGATTTACTACTGAGTGACAGTAGAGTGCCGAGTGCTAGAGATCTGTTGCAGGAGAGTCAGGACACTATGAGGGCTCTCAAGGAGAATATTGCTAAGGCACAGAATCAACAGAAACAATACGCAAATCAGAAGAGGACAGAGAGGTCTTTTGAGGTGGGAGACATGGTTTACCTGATGCTGCAGCCCTACCGTCAGTGTACTCTTAGGAAGAGTGGTTCAGAGAAGCTTAAGCCACGATATTATGGTCCTTTCACGATCCTGAGGCGTGTTGGAGAGGTGGCTTATGAGCTAGAGCTTCCGGTGGAGAGCAAGGTCCACAATGTTTTTCATGTGTCACGTCTCAAGAAGGCGTTGGGACACCGTGTGGTACCTTCAGCTACTTGAGTTTACCTCCCTTGGGTAGTGAGGGAAAGTTGATTTTAGTACACAGTCTATCTTGGAGTACAAAGAGAGGCGATTCGTAGAGGAGGACTATCGGGAATATTTGGTGGTGAAATGGAGAGATTTGCGATTGGAGGATCCTACATGGGAAGCGAGGATATTACGCATCCGGAGTTGAGATTGCTTGAGGACAAGCAATTTCCGGAGGGGCGGACTGTCATGTCCCCTTCCAGTTGACATCTCTCAGAGCTTATGATTAGCCTACTATGCGACCCTCGTAGGCTAATAGGATGGATAGAGGTCTTGATGGAGCTTAACGCTGGTTGTGAGTTTTACCGGTTAGCTTCGTTCAGACTCGGACGTCTTTTACTGACTTACTGGCCCATGATGTTGGCATTCGGTAGACACCCACACACTATTTTAGCAGTATGGTTTGGTCATGTGCAGAATCACTCACTTATTCACCAGCTTCAGACGGTTCATGAATCGGACATATTTTGAGGAAGATATTAATATTTTAATTGTTAAATTAATTATTAATTATTGAAACTTATATTATAAAGTTATAATATTAATTAATATTATAACTTAAGTGATTTGTCTCAAGGGGTCGACCATCATTGAAGGGGGCCACTTTTAATTATAATTTATAATTAAAAGTGAGTTTGAAACTATTGAAAAATTAAAAAGAAAAGTTTGAATTTATTTAAATGATGCCTAATTGAGAAAAGTCGAACTTTTGAGGAGATATAAGGGTTTTCATTGGGATTTGAGCTGATTATGATTGAAATCGAATTTTTGCTGAGACTTTCTTCTGAGAATAGAGCCAAGGGTTCCAGTTTTCAACTTGCATTGGAGAACATGCAATCTTCAGTGTGTGCAATTCAGAGGCTGTGAAATATCAGCTGATTTATTGCCAGTCAGAGAGATAGCTTCATTCAGAGGTTGTCACAGAGCTTCACAGTTGTTGCATCATCCAGGGTTTTGATCCGGAGTTCATTTGAGAAGAGTTCTTTATGCTAGGCGTCCACTTTGCAAGCTAGAGACACATCTTCGAAGGGCCGTACTTTTATTTATTGCTGCTGTCATAGTCGTACCTTCCTACAACAGGGCCGTACCATCATTAAAAGGCCGTACTTCTTCTTCAAGGAAAAAACGCCTTCTCTTTCTACTCTGTAACTTCACCAAATGGGGTGCAGATACTCTAGGGTTCATTTGCCATCATCTGTCAGGGGGAGAAAGTAACTTTATTGGGATCCGTGCCATTTTCTTCATCATTCTGGTGGCTGCAATTAGCAAAACCAGGTTTTTAAACATTGTTGCTTTTTTAATTGCATGTTATCAGATCTCGTTTGTAATCAGTATAAAAGATCAGTAAATGTACTGGCATCAATAAATCAATCAGTTTCCAGCATTTGTAGACTTGTGGTATTTTATTGAAATTTATTAGCATTTCCCTTTCAAAATCGCATTTTACCTTTATGCACAAAAACATCAAAAAAATCAAAAATGTCTGAAAACAAATCAAAACAAGCAGTTTCAGAGAAAGTGAGAACAGGGGTTTCTACACTCTAATGGCTCAAACAGGGTTACATGAGTTGTATTGGAAGGACTCTTGGTAAAAGCAACTTTTTCCATAATGCCTAAAGTTAAGGATAACCTCAATAAATTTGATGGCAGATAAACATGACAAATAATAGGCTTAATAACTACAACCTGACCGGGGCCCTTATTATGGTATTACAAATAATAGCTTATCATATTACAAATAATTTTTCCATGAAAAAATGCTTTTATAATCAAATTCCTTGTTGCTGGATGAAATTAGCTTCAATATTTCATATCTTGGTCATGGCAGCACCTTGTTCTAACATATTTTTCTGTAAACAAACTCTGTTGCAATCAATAAAGATAACTCCTTTGCATTTTAAAGTATTTCCAGATAAACAAAACAGATGATGGATTATAAATTTGCATGTACCTTGTTTTTTAGAGGGTGACTCAAGAGCCTTCTGCGCAAAAAAAAAGTGTGTGGCATTGGTGAAGATTGGCAATGAAGAAGACTTTAAGCAGAAAGTATAATATGATATCTTCTTATAACCTTCATAGTTAGCCTTCAATAAGTTATAAAAGCACATGGTAACTTACAAAACCATATTGTTTTTACTCACAACTTTGTTCTGTAAGACCTCCAAAAACACTTCTGGGTCACTACTACTGAGCTGTCTCTCACTCCATATCACATCTTGCAAATTGGACTCAATTATTTCCCTGTACAGATTGAGTCAGAATGCAACTCAAAAATAACACTACCATTTGTAAGACTAAAAGCTTCTCACACATTCCAATACTATTAGATATACGATGGCTTTAGGCCTGGGGTGCAGCAGTAACATGCCAGCCCTGTGTGAGAGAGGTCCCCAAGTCCCTGGATTGAACACCACAGATACCCCTCACATCCAGATTGTGCGAAAAATGGAGGAAACACTCAATTTAAGTAAGAAGAAACCAGCAGTTAAAAAAGTAAAATTGAATGAAAGTAGTGTATGATAATGGGTTTGTCCCTCTTCCCAGGTAAAAAGGAGGAGACAATTAATACAAAAAACTGCAGGTTCATTGGTCTGGATAAAAGAGAGTTTACAACATCAAGAAAACAAATAGATTTAAAACAAATATCAGATATAAAGATAGCACCATAAACACTTATTTAATAACTTCAAATAGAAATGTTCCCACTTCACTAACCTGCCAGTTTTATCCCCAACACGAGAAAGGATCTGGTCAAATTTTCCAGATTTAAATTCCCAATGGTCACCAGCACTTGATGAAATCTGAGGACAGGTCTCAGAAACAGGACTCTGATAAGAAGATTCATCAACCTACACTCAAAAATGAAATCACATTAAAAATTCAAACAAGACCACCACAATTTAATCAGTCTATTACATTTTCACCATAGATTTTGTCTGACTAGAATTAAACTATACTGTATTTTCTACTAACCTTAATTTCTTTACATGGTAGTTTTGTAACCGATCTGCACTTAAGGATTTAGAAGTATGACTAGCAGACAAACATATTGAGCTAAGATTGAACGTGTAGCTAAGTATAATATATATGCATTCCTGCAGTGGATATGTAAAGGACTTGTCTCACACCTCTGAAATGAGTACAAGAATTCACAGGGACTTCTGCACAGCAGCATGCACAGGAAAACCAAAACCTTCTGAGTTATTCAGGCTTCCCACAAAATCATAATGACACATCACAAAATTTTCAGAATAAAAATTAAAACCAAAATAGAAAACTAAACCCAAACTACCATATCACTCATCACTACCAAAATCACCAAAGGTTAAAGAAATTTGTCACACAAGAATCCAAATCTAAGAACTCACAAGAAAATCTTCATGTAGAGGTGTGATAGAGCTTGAAAATGTCACCTCAATCCTTCTGTAAAATTGTGTATGACTTGACAAATGGTCAGCAATGGTTTCTGCTGAAAACTTGGAAACATCAACAGGAATGGCATGACTTCCCTCTGCATTTGGAGGGGCGGCTCCCTTATTCACAATTAAAATGGATTTGAAGGGGCACTTCCCTTATATAAAATTATTAAAAATAACTATGTACAAAATTTACAGTATTTTCAGGGTTTGATTTGGGGGCTTTTGAAATATTGTGGAAAACAAACATGTAATGCCATATTTTTAAGTCTCCGTACTAGGCTTAAGCCCAAGGAGCACTAAAGCACTTAATGCAAAGATTTTGGGGGTTTCCAGGAATCACAAACACACATCCACAACTTTCTGGGTAGATTGCAAAGAACAGAAACTTCAAGCACACAAGTAAAAACTGATAGCTGTAATAAAACACAGTTTCATGAAGTTTAGCAAATTAATGAGGAAGTATCAAATACCATCTCATAACCAATAAATTCAGTACAAAGCCTGAATTATTATTTATTTTTTCACAATTCACAAAGGCTATACAACACACAAATAATCTACAAATTTAGCATTATAAAAATTGCCATTTATTAAAGTTTGTATACACAATTGAATAATGAAATTTCATATATCACAAAAAAATTGTAGTTCACACACAAATTTCATGCAATAGAATCTTTTAGTACTGTGATCAAATTTTTTCATTGCAGGAATTTATAATCAACAGATCTCCCTTGATTACAGTTTGCATAGCACATATTAAATATTTTTTTCTCCAAAAACTAACTTCTAGAACCTAGCATGACTGCCTAAGACCTAAAATAGATCTGCTTTTCTTTATTTAACCTATTCACTCTCACTTCTGATTTGCCTATTTTGGTGGAACACATTACAGGACCTTTTCCACCTTTTCTTTAACAAAATAAAAATTGCAATTTTTTGTATGGTCCATAAATAAAACATCTTTGCACACTTTTATAATTTATTAATTGAAATTGTAAAAAGAATTAAATGAATGTAATTATGTGCAAAGCCAAAAATAACTGAAGTGGACCCTTTTATGACATCAAGTACATAATTAGACTTCCTTAGGCAAACTTAATTGGCTCAATGTGACAATTTGACCATTAGGTCTCTTGAGGATGTATAAAGATACACTAATGAAGCCAGATTCTAGTATAGTGCCTTTTCATTGAGGAATGGAGTCAATAAACATTGTATTCCATGAAATATAACCATTGCAAGACCACTTATGAACCACACTTGATGTCGCATACCCTTTTTTGAATGTCAGTAGGCTTCTAGGTTTTCAAAATGTACACCCTAACATTATAATTGACCTCTAATTGTCCCAAAACAAGAAGATTGGATGTGTCATGCCTATTTGCACAAATCAAGGATAACAAGGTGGAACATCTTTTGATCTGCAAATTCTCAAGTTATGCACAGATTTCAAGACCATGTGTCAATAACCAATATTGTGTAATTATCAATGTTATTTTTATTCGATAGCTTGATTAAAATTGATATGATTTTCTATTGTTTTATTTGAACTATGCTACTAAAAGATTAAAAATTGTTTAGTAAAGCTACATATATAGTTTCAGAAAGCAAAAGAAGATGCACCGCTGTAATGTCCCCAATTTAGCCCTACGCTCTTCATTTGGATTTAGCCTATTTCTGGGAACTCGTAGGCTAAGCAGAAGCTCGAATCAGGGTTTCCAAACTTCTTGGAGGACGCCACTTTTTATGAGCCACACTCCTAAAACGTTTTGAATTTGGATTATGGATTCCTTTCCGGGCTCTCTTGAGCTTCTGCTGGCTGGTGGTTTCTGCCCGCATTCCGAAAGTAATTACAGCGATTGTACTTATTTTAGTAATTCTATTTTAAACACTGCTGGACTCCATATCTAGGGTTTCACTATGGCACTGTCTGCATCTTTTTGCATGTATGTAATTGGCTTCCCAATGCATTTCCATGGCAGGATATAAGATATTTTATATTGCTATAAATTTAATATTATAATTCCTTTTGTTCCCTGAGCATCATGAATTAATATTGTCTTTAAAAGGGGACATTGAAGGGTATTTATTATTAGAGAAAGCATTACAATATTTCAGCCAAATATTACCCAAGGAGCTGACAATTCAACTTTGGGTGAGCCAAATATTTTATTTAAAAAGTGAAATTTATCTTCTTAAGCAAGTACGCCATCCTGAGGGTGAAGACAAAAGACAAGTCAATGACCTAAAAGAATCTTTGAGGTGGCACCCTTCTTGGAGGTTTCTAGAAAGCTCTTCTGAAGTTATAAATTGGAGCTCTGGGTCCTCATTTTGTTCATCTGATGAATTTGCAAAGTTATGCTGCCGGAATGGTGTTGGAATTGCTTCGAGGAATGCATACCTAGCTTGGTTTCTCTTGTTTTGAAAGACAAAGAACTAGTTGGAGAGGTTTAGTTTATAGCGGCTTCCTCATTGTAGTTGGCTCTTCTCACATTCTCAGTTGAGTTATATTGCATTTTCCACACCAGAGCTGTTGAGCCTGTATGGTCAGTAGGTTTTACTCACAACCCTGTTCAGCCACACACTGGTAATCGCTCAATCTATTTCTCCTATGTAGGCTTAATCTCTATGTGTGCTCTTAATTTTATTTGAAGTCTATGAACTATCTATAAAAGTAACCATTCTTGTTTGCAAAAGTAATTTCACTTTGTAAGTAAGCTTTGGAAGTCGTAAGTAAAATAAATAGGGTCTTTGTGAGAAGTTTTTGTGATCCAATCTTCATCATCATTAGAATGTTTTGGTAACCCTACTGTTAACATGAGTATTGGAGAGGAGATATGAGTATTTATGGAAGTTCTGAGTTGCTGGTTTCACCATTTGAATTTGCGCCCGCTTCCATCAGACTCAAAATTATTTACTAGGTTAATGTTCACTGAAATAAGTATTAACTATTCCTTTGGTAGCCCACATTCTTCAACAGCTTGATTACCACCAATCCATCGGCTTGGCAAGATGACACATCAAAGTCTAGTGAAAATTCAACCAAACAACATTCACATTTGTAGCTTTCCATTATATTTCCGCCACTGCGAAGAGATTTGATCTCGCTCCTATTGCATACCTTCTTTTAGTTGCCCATGATATTTCTCATCCATCTTGTGGAGTAGGAGAACATCTTGATGCCCAGCTGGCCTAATATCTTCGCTTTTCCCAACTCACCAATCCTAGTATCTCCTCATGGCAGTCTCTAATCACCCTGGGCCAAAAGACATTCCTTTATGAGGTCAGTTTCATTAGCTGGGTGATCCTCTCTGACTCCGAATACGCTCTTGTCGTTTCATTTTCCTGAATTCCATCTCTACAGCCTTGTACTGTGCATTTCTTAAGATCCTCTGACCAATGCTCACACCTTGCCCACATCAGGATCCTAGTGTACATTTTGGTTAGAGTTGCTTTCAGCATCGTTTTGGTTTAGAGCTAACCTTAACGGGTGCATGTTGATTGTAATTTGCAATTGAAAATTTGAAAAAATTTGGCTCGGAATATTTCAACCGCTATACCTTAACAGATTAGATTTTAAATATTGCATACTCACACTCCGACCATTCCCAAACCTGCATTAAGAATGAATCATCACCAACCTTGATAAAAATTGAGATCCTACTAATTAAGAAGCAAGGGATGTGGCAGCTAGGGTTTCCAAAGTAATCTTCTGACACCAATCTGAGTTATCCCTCCTTAGCAGCCATCTTGAGATTTTACTCATGTCCATCTAGAGTCTGGCTAAGCGGCGTTTAAACTTCTTTATTCCTTCCTTTCCTAATCAGCCACAATATATTGTTGCTCACATTGCCAGAAGATAGTCAAGACATGATTGTGCCTCACTCTTGAACTTCTTCCATCACGTTTGATCTGTTGGCCTTTTTACTTCCCTTTTCAATAATTTTGAGGTCATTAGTTTGTTGTGTAAGTTTTCGCATGAACTAATTTCAATGTCAATCCTCTACAAAAAGAAAATAGCTTGAAACATGGCTCTTGGTAATGTCCTTATGTTTGTTAGTCTTTTAGCTTGTCTCTTTCAGGACAATACAAAAAAGAATATTTCCTCAAATTAGAAGGGGAAGCTTTCTTGTAATAGAAAACTAAACTAAACCCTAGAACCTATAAAAATGACATCCAGCTTTTTACAATATCTACAAGTTAGATATCTAGATTTTAAGCACACATCTGCAAACAAATTAAAGAAATAGCCTATCTTTTTAGTTCTTGGGCAAGGGCACAAGACTATTCAGCACTTCTGCACAAGACAAGGTTTTATGATTTTTTGTCGAATATGGAATACCTAAACAATTAGCAAATGCATATTGTTTTCAGCTATAAAACAGAAACTAAAAACGTGCAAATACAACACAGTGATATAATTGACACATACACATGATATTAAGTTATTAACAATGGAACAAAGAGCTTTGCATATAAAGCCACAAAACCCAAACCAATAACTACTAAAATACAAAGTCTGCAATAACTGTTATATAATATTCAACTCACAAGATCAGAATATCACAAAATCATATAAATAGGCTTTAAACAACAATTTCAGCAGCAAGTAGGCATAAAATTATTATTCCCTCCAATTTAAATGCATAATCCCTAACGCAGCTTCCTCATTCTGACCTTGGTAGATCCTTTAAAGGGACTTGAAACAAATAACTCACCAAACCATCTTGGTGACTTGAATCTAAAAACCCTAGACATCAAGGCTGAAACCTTGACAATCCAACCTTAGTCCTTGCTTGGTAGACAATTCACATGATCTTCGTTGTTGAAACATCAAACCATCAAACTTGAAGCACTTTGAATGAAGAGTGAAGGAAATGATAAGTTTTCAATGTTTTCCTTCCAAACTCTCACTATATCTTATGTCAAATCTATGAACTTGGTTTTACAAAATCCTACCATCGATGTTGGAAGAATGTAAACAAATGCTGATCCTCAAAAGCTGCCACAAAACTTGCAAACAAAGAACTATCTGCTGGGAAACTTTCTTCAATGGCTTTTTTTTTTGCTTTAAATATCAGACTTGGCTTCATCAATGCAAAAGCACATTCCTTGAGTCCATGTGCACTTTACATTTTTTTGCTTGAATCTTATCTATTTACGCCCCAAGTGTGTAATGTCCCCATTTTTAGCACCATGCTTTCCAATGAATGTTAGCCTATCCCCGGATGCTCGTAGACTAGTCAGATGCAAAATTAGGGTTTCCAGCTACTTGGAGGTTTCTTTTGTGAATTCGAGGGTTTTCTTGTTGGAGTTTTGCAATTTGGTTTTTGGATTCTTTTTGGATTTTCAGAGAGCTTCGTAGTGGCATGACATGCAACTGCATCAGGTGACTGTTTTAGTAAGTTACGATGGCTGCCCAATTTGCACTTAAAATGAGTTTGGAGTCACTATTTTTAGCAGTATGCTATTTTTAGTAAGTGTTATTTTTGGCAATGCTATTTCTAGCAGCATATCAACAGTTCAGTGCAGTGGCTATATCGGGCGGGTCAGTTTGAGCAGTTTGGTTTCTAGCACTCTTGGAGCTCATTTTGGCAAATTCAATATTTTGGTGGAGTTTATATTTTAAGTGAAATATTTGGCTAAGGCATGGTGGACGACTTTGGGAAATATTTAAGTTATATTATAATGTATTTCACTTATTTATTTGGATGCCTAGCTTGGAGAAATTATTTGCAAGTTATAATGTTATTTCACTTAAAATGTTCGGACGCCTACTTTATGAGGTATTTTGCATTTTAATAAAGTATTACCTCTCTCGTGTTGGAACAACTTGGAGGAGGTTAATGAAATTTCAAATGCATTTTCATGGGAGGTGAATGTGAATTTCAATTGGGCGCCCTAATTGCAGGGAATTGAATTTGAATTTGAGGAGAAAAAATAAGAGTGATGGGCTTCATTCTTGGTATCCACTGCTTATCATAATGAAATGTTGCTGAAATTATTTCAGAACCCTTGCTTCGAGGAAAGCATACCTCCTAGCTTATATCAGTTTCATACTTGGGAGATAGTACCTAGCTGGTTTGAGACTGCTTCTTCATTCAGAGGTTGCAGATAGAGCTTCACAGAGATGGCTTCATTTGATATTTTCTAATT
The DNA here is from genome assembly GCA_007258455.2 of Sequoia sempervirens. NCBI lineage: Eukaryota > Viridiplantae > Streptophyta > Pinopsida > Cupressales > Cupressaceae > Sequoia > Sequoia sempervirens. The sequence goes on along the minus strand of VDFB02067617.1, from coordinate 1,298 downwards.
TTGGAGAGTTTTTATCAGTTTTGGTGATGCCGGTGTGGTACCTGGTTGAAGCACATGTTTTATCATAGCTCCTTGCACGATTTTTTGATGGTTCTGGGTATTGGCCCATTGTTTAAGTCTACCTTGGGCGCCCCTTCTTGCTAAGTTTCAAATTTTATTGTGAAGAGTTGAATTTTATCTTGCTGGTCACCCTTTCTTGGAGGTTCTACTTTGCCTTTCCTTTCTTTTGGATGCATGCATAAAACATTTGAGGCAGTTTGTTGTTGTTTGGTGGCTTGAGCTTGGTCACCTACGTCCTAGGAGTCATTTGCATAGTTTCACATCATTCAGAGAAGTATTGGCGAAGTTACAAGCATAAAGGTGGAATTTGTACTCGCTGGTTTGAGTTTTCAGTTTGCTACAATTTTATATCAGACCTATTATTTCAGTCATTTTGGCCACATTTCATATCTTGGATATCAAGCACTTCTTAGGAGATTATGCTCTAACAATTTGGTGATCATAGAATATCTATATCTCATTGTATATGCAGATTATATCTCATATTGTAACGTTGAATCAGTAATATTGATCAGCTCTTTATATTTCTGCAATTTACATTTTGTATTCGCACTATTAGCGGAAGGGACTAGCCTCGTCGTCCATTACTTTCAATATTTTACTTTCCTGTACTACCCGCTGAACAAGCGGAAGGGGTCGGCTAGCCGCCCGGACATTTACTTTTTTTGTAATAATACTCCCGCTAAATAAGTGGTCGAGTTTGCATTTTCATTTCATGTTGATCGGCTAAGCCGTCCTTACACTCCCACTAAATAAGTGATTGAGTTTGCATATGCATTACATTATGATCAGCTGAGCCGTCTCTTATTGTACTTTCCAACAATTTTCAATATTACAAGCTAACGATCCCCTTTCTACTGTATGCTCTCACCTTTCCCACACTGGGATCTGGGTGATCAGAAAGTGAAAGGGTTCCTTTCAACTGGCTTATTTGGATTTGCTAATGCTAACGAGTGAAGTTGTTGTGAAAGAATTGAAAAAAATTGTGAGGGGATATTTCAAAGTGCATGCTTTTGACATCCATGCTTTGTTACTTGTGTAAAAAAGCATGTGTTTTTTCACTTATGAGTACTTTTTTATGTTTTCAAATTGACACTTTAGTCATGAAGCGTGCACCTCATCACTTATGGACCTTTTTGACATGTTTGATTACTTGGGTAAGAGATTTTCTCTCTCTAGGCACACTTTCTAATTTGAAATTCACTTAAATGACTTCTCTCTTTAGGAAAACTTTTGAG
>VDFB02067615.1:0-14953 GCA_007258455.2 Sequoia sempervirens | reverse complement strand
ATACCTTATTCAAAGTGGAAGGATTTTCATATAACTTCGCTAGGATTTCCATCAACTCTTGAGTTGTATTTTCTATTGTAATATTGAATGCCACCAATTGTGCCAATCATAAACAAATGGCTCCTAGTGCCTTTCTTTCCAGAAGATTCCATTCATCATCACTTATTGTTGGCGGTTTCTTGACTATTCCTTCCAATGACCTCCATAAATCCTTTTGATAGGGATAATCCTCCATCCGTGATCTTCCATAACTCCATGCTTTTCCCATTGAATTTATCTACCTTCAATTTACCCTCTTCCACCATTGCTCCCACTTAACCATGAGACTCCCACTCAATCGTGAGACTTTCTTATAGATGATAATTGAACACAACTCGCTTTGATACCACTTGTTAGGGTTAGAAGGTAGATATCTTAATAGTTAAATGCAAATTTGATAAACAAAATAGAGGAAATAAAACACAAAAATGGTAGTATAAACAAGATAATATAGAGAATTTAACGTGGTTCACCTAATTCAGGCTACATCTACAAAACCACAACCATCCAATGATTTTATTATCTAGTGTAAAACATATTACAATCTCGCTAATAATTCCCTACTACAAAGCCCATCCAAACTACTTATAATGCTTCCTTTGTGAAGCTTCCAGAATTAGGGTTTTACAAAGTTAATTTTTTTCTTTTATGGCAATTTTTCCTTTTTCAGTGACGACATGAAAAAAAATTGGGAATTTTTTTTTTCTTGAGGGTTGTTTCCCCTGAACCCACATGAAGAGTGTACAATATAGCATGATTAGTCACCACATACCAACAATCTCCCACTTGGAGACTAATTAGGCTCCACACCAAACACATTGTTCATCCTTGCCTTGCATATTTTAGGTTGATTTAGGTTGCACTTACCTTCTAGATTTTAGACATAGGAAGTGTATCAAGCCTTTGGACAGTCCATGATTACTTATTCAAATTTTCATTAACATTTATCTTTTTTATCTATTAATCTTTTTCATCATCATCTTGGTCAAAATTTGGGTCTCAAACTTGTGTCTTAGTTTAGACTCATCTTGTCAATATATCATCTTCTCAATATTTGTCATCAATAGGGTCAATGATAATTTGGTTTGTTACCTTGGATCTACATAGCTTGGTTAACATTCTTTTTATTAAATCTTAAGGTCCATCCCTTTAGTATCATTTAGCATCCTTTGGTCTCATTTAGTTTCATTTTGGAATACCATATCCTTTGATCATAACATCATTATCATCCTATCATTATTTGGTCTTAGACTTAGATTGCATTATCATTTTTCATCCTTATATGTTGCAAAAATCACAAATACATAGCTTAATCTCATCTTGGACTTAGTCGCATCATTGCCTTTGATCATTGATTAGTATTCCTTCATCTCATATCTCTATCTTTGATCATTGATTAGTCTTCCCTTGGTATAATTTGGCATCCATTGGTCTAATTTAGCTTCATCCTTTGGTCTTAGGGTCATCATTATCCTTTCATGGTCATCTTACATCCTTATATCCAAAAAATTGCACAAACATAGTTTAGTTTCATATCATTTTGCATTATCCACCCCCCATTACATTTCTTCCAACTTTCCAGTCTTACATGGTTGAAACAAGATCACAAACTAAAAGAAGGAAATGGACCCTTCAAGTGACCTCTTCTCTAGTCCAAGTCGTGACACAAAATTTGGGACAAATTCAAACCAATCCCCAACACAACAAAGATGAACACCACAAGGAAACACATCAAATCTATTTGATAACTTTCATCTAGTTGAGGTAAAAAAATGATTAACTCCAAAAGAAGTTGAAAGAACTTACTAAGATCCATAGATTTTATGCATTGTAGATGAACTTGTTAGTGCTGATCCAAACAAATTCTTTTATACACTAGCTAAGAAAGGTGTTAAATTTCCTCAAGGCTTTGATGTATCCACAATTGTGGAAGGATCTACCCAAGCACTAATTCAAGGTTCCACTTCAAACACATTTACAGTAGGGATTCCATCTTTACAACAAATGTCTACTACACTACCACTTGGGACAACAACAATGGAAACATCTACATATATTCCCAATATTCCACCATTTGGAAACAAAGGAACCCATGCTACAACACAAGGACAAAATTTGAAATTTGGTAGATCTTTTGCTTCATCAAGCTCCATAGGTATGACATTCACAAATCCTCTATTTAAAAACATAATTCAAGGTCCTACATCTCAAGGTTCCACACCTACATTTCAAATCAAAAATCAAGGTCCCACATTTGAATTTCAAAACACTACCCCATCAAATTAAAATCAACCAAAAAAATTCAAGAAGGATTCATATTGTCTCAAGTAAAATACCAAATAATAACATGAGTCAAGGACCTACACCTACATTCCAAAATACAAATCAAGGTCCTACACCATCATTTCAAAACACAATCCAAGGCCCAACATTTCAATTCCAAAGTACAAATCAAGGGACTACACCATAATTTCAAAATTCCATACCAAACAAAAACATGAATTTTCGGAAAAATCTAAATACCAATTTAATTCCAAATCAAACCAACACCAATGAAACATTTAAACAAAAATATCAACAAGGTAACCAAGGTCCCATGCCATAAAATTTTAATCCAAATCAAAATCTGACATTTGACCTCAACACCAACGCCATGATGTAAAATCAAACCAACACAACACCATCTCTTGTAGAAACCTTGATGCAAAAAATACAAGCCAAAATAAAATCATTTGTACGGGTTGATCAGTTTTGTGAAGGTATTGTACGAACTATTTCTAGAAATAAGGGAAAAACACAGTTTTCTTGCATTATTTGGTGTCTTTTTGATGAACCACTGATTCCTATTGAAGGTATACATTTTTGGATGCCTTAGTAGTTTGTATTTACATTTTTTAACATCCCCTACATGTTCTGATAAGCATAAGAGATCAATTATTGCATGTTTTAACTGACTGTCCATAGGAAAAGTTCAGATTTTGCACTATTTTGAGAGTTTTAATGAAGGAATGATCCATTTCATGGAGTATTATGACTGAACACCTATGAAATGGATCACATTTGACATGTACCATAAGAAACTAACAAAGAAATGTGCAGGGAAGAGGAAAACTAATGTGTGCACAGTGAATTAGCAAAGAAAAAGGCATGAAGATGGACCCTAGGGTATAGCAGTGAAGGATCTGCCTTAACAAGTGATATGTTTTTGAGTTGCAATAGTTAATATGTGTTGAATTAATGGTGAAAAGTCTAAAATTAAGATCTGGAAGTGTTTGGAAGACCTAGAACCAAGAAGCCCTAGTTTTAAGCCAATTTAAGGAGGGTTTTGCATTTGGGCATGTTAAGGGTGATATAGAAGACTAAGAGTCTAAAAATCCTTGGTTTGGGAATGTTTTGAGTGACTGTTGAGAGTTTCATGGTCAGGGGACAACTTTAAAGAGGGGTTGCTTTGAAAAAAAGGGCTAATTAGGCCTAGTTTTGAGGAAACAACAGGTTTTGAAGAGAGATTGTCTGAAACAAGTGATACCAGGGAGTTGATATGATGTTTTCCATCACAAACCACATCTAAAACAATCATTAGATTGGAGGTTCATTTGTAAAGTTTGAGGAAAAAGTCAAGAATCCTTCGCTAAAGGCCTAATAGGGCTAGAAGGCTAGTTGAGGAGCAAAGGTGAGTTTTGTTCAAGACAGAGAGGGCTTGAAAACCATTTGAGTCAGGTTAAGTTGAGTCCTTTGAGATCATTCCAATGGTTTGGAACCACAAGGGAAGCAAATAAGTCATGAATGCAAAGTTGAGGCCTTATCTTCAGGTTGGTGCCTAGTTGAAAGGTTGAGAGTGAATCATTGTTAGTCTTGTAACTTGGTGTTTCTTTCAAAGTCCCTGACCCTCTGCATCAGAGTGGTATCAGAGCAATGAGTAGGTCCTTTAGGGATTGGAGAAATAGCAATGGCACCAAAAAATCAATTGGCAAGAGAGTTGGAAGAGTTGAAGGAAATCTTGGAAAGGGAGAGAAGAGAAAGAAGGGAACAAGAAGCAGCAAGAGCAAGAGAAGAAAGGAAATGGAGAAGGGAGAGAGAGACCATGCAAACAAGGATAAATAACCTTGAGAGGAGTAGGAGGAGAGAAGAACAAGAAGACCAAGAAAACAATGATGAAGATGAAGAGCATGTGAGGGTAAATCAGGAACAACAGCAGATGAGACAGAGGACCCTGAGGAAAGGAGGTTACTAAGATTGTTGAAGGCAGTACAAGGTCATGGAGGGAAGAGTCACATAGACTTGCCTATCTATCAAGGGAAGATGGATAGTGAAGAGGTGTTAGGATGGCTTGATGCCTTAGAGAACTATTTTGAGTTTAAGGAGATGGATGAAGAGAGGAAGGTTAAGTTTGCCAAAACCAAGTTGAGAGGCACAACATTGACATGGTGGACTAGTTTTCAGAATGATAGGATGGCTAGAGGATTGGAAAAAGTCTCTACATGGGCAAGGATGAAGAGTTTGGTCAAAGAGCAGTTCCTACCATCTGATTATACCATTCATGTGAAAAGGATGAGGCAAAATTTAAAGCAAAAGGACATGGATGTGATGTCCTATATTGAGCAATTTCACAAGCTTAGTATCAGAGGAGGTTATGAAGAAGAGGATGAGAAAATAGCCAGGTATATCAATGGTTTGAGGTACAATCTACAAGATGAGATTGGTTTGCAATTGCCAAGGACATTAGGAGAATGTTTTCAATTGGCCATTAGAGCAAAAGAAAAGGTGAAGAGGAAGCAAGAAAGATCAAGCAATGGTGGAAGAGGAGGTAGTTCAAACAGGGGCAGAGGTAATAGAGAGCAAGGACAAGGCAGCAATGATAAGAGAACAATGACAAAGGTAAAGAGATATTTTCTGATCAAAGAGGTGGATACACTCTTAGAGGAGGAGGCAGATTTGGACAAGGTAGAGGACCATTCACGTATATGTTTCAATTGTAATGAACTGTGGCATCCTTCCTTCAAGTGTCCTAAATGGGAACAAGCTGATAGGGGCAGAAAGGAGAGCTAATTTGGTACAAGAAGAAGAAGACAAGAAGGAGGAACCAAAAACATTTATGGAAGACCTGTGACTGATGGTGAGTTTCTCATGATCAAGCAAGGAGAAAGACTTCATCAAGAACCAAAGGTAACTATTTTCAAAACAAATTGTCTCAGTCATGGTAAGATCTGCAGATTGCTCATAGATTCAGGGTCACATAGCAATTTAGTTTCACTTGATATGATAACCAAGCTAGGGATTGAAACATTTGATCATCCTACTCCCTACAAGGCCACTTGGGTAACTCAAGGACAACATGTAGAGATTGGTAAGAGAGCTTTTGTTGATTTCTCAATTGGATCATATCATGATAGGGTGCTTTGTGATGTCATTCCAATGACTTGTGGTCATATCATCTTGGGAAGACCATGGCAGTATGCTAGAAGGACATTGCATGATGGATTTCTTAACACATATTTGGTTCACAAAGGAGATGTTAGATATCAGTTGGTTCCTTTACCTTTGGAGCAGTCTAATGATAGTTTTGTGATTTGTTTTGAGAAGAGTTTGCAAGTGAATAAGCAGGGTGAAACAGGGGAAGACATTGGTAAGTTGGAAAAAGACAAGTTGCAGCAGGGTTATGAGGTGGACAGTCCTTCAAATCAGACTTTGTGGAATTTGGACAGTATCAGGGTTGGAGGCATTGAATGCCCTATGATTGAGGGTAATAATGGTGGAGTCTTTTCACAAAGGAGACAGTGGAATGAGGGCAGGAGCAGGGCACAAGAACCTACTGTTATCAAGCAGCAAAGAGGACACACTAATCCATATTTTGATTCTGTCAAGAATGCAGATTGGCAGAAGAGGAAGACAGTGACTTTGGGAGACTACATACCTTCTCATTGGAAGATGAAAACACATGAGAGCAAGGGGTCTTTTGGTGGTAACACATGGGACACTTCTTGGGGCAAGAGTTCTTTCTTTCTTGGGGAGAATGGTGCAGGAGCACCCAAGGCCTTCAAGGAGTTGTTCAAGAGCCAGGAGTTTGCAAGGGTCAAGAGGACCTATCCATTATATCAAAACATCAACTATGACCTTCTGAAGCCTATAATGGCATTTGGAGAGGATAAATGCAATGAGAGAGTCAACTGTCCTAAGGGTCCTGATAAGGATCCTAGGACCAAAATGCTATGAAATTGGGATTATCATGTTATAGGGCTTTAATTAGTAATCTAATGCTTTGAGTAGGTCAAATAAATTTGGATATTGAAGATCCAATAGTTTTCAGGTGGTAGATTTTAATAAATTTCAAGATTGTGATTTCAAATTTTTGAATTTCACTTTAGGCGGGAAAAGGAGTTTTAAGTGTTTTAGAGTTAACTGTGCATTGTAATCAATCCAATTCAGTTGGATCAGTTGGGGAAGGGATATATAACCCAAAAATATTCATTTGTACAGGGTTGATCAGTTTTGTGAAGGTACTGTACGGTCTGTTTCTGGAAATAAGGAAAAAAACACAGTTTTCTTGCATTATTTGGTGTCTTTTTGATGAACCACTAATTCCTATTGAAGGTATATGTTGTTGGATGCCTTAGTAGTTTGTATTTACATGTTTTAACATCCCCTACATGTTCTGATAAGCATAAGAGATCAATTATTGCACGTTTTAACTGACTGTCCACAGGAAAAGTTCAGATTTTGCACTGTTTTGAGAGTTTTAATGAAGGAATGATCCATTTCATGGAGTATTATGACTGAACACCTATGAAATGGATCACATTTGACATGTACCATAAGAAACTAACAAAGAAATGTGCAGGGAAGAGGAAAACTAATGTGTGCACAGTGAATTAGCAAAGAAAAAGGCATGAAGATGGACCCTAGGGTATAGCAGTGAAGGATCTGCCTTAACAAGTGATATGTTTTTGAGTTGCAATAGTTAATATGTGTTGAATTAATGGTGAAAAGTCTAAAATTAAGATCTGGAAGTGTTTGGAAGACCTAGAACCAAGAAGCCCTAGTTTTAAGCCAATTTAAGGAGGGTTTTGCATTTGGGCATGTTAAGGGTGATATAGAAGACTAAGAGTCTGAAAATCCTTGGTTTGGGAATGTTTTGAGTGACTTTTGAGAGTTTCATGGTCAGGGGACAACTTTAAAGAGGGGTTGCTTTGAAAAAAAGGGCTAATTAGGCCTAGTTTTGAGGAAACAACAGGTTTTGAAGAGAGATTGTCTGAAACAAGTGATACCAGGGAGTTGATATGATGTTTTCCATCACAAACCACATCTAAAACAATCATTAGATTGGAGGTTCATTTGTAAAGTTTGAGGAAAAAGTCAAGAATCCTTCGCTAAAGGCCTAATAGGGCTAGAAGGCTAGTTGAGGAGCAAAGGTGAGTTTTGTTCAAGACAGAGGGTTAGGGCTTGAAAACCATTTGAGTCAGGTTAATTTGAGTCCTTTGAGATCATTCCAATGGTTTGGAACCACAAGGGAAGCAAATAAGTCATGAATGCAAAGTTGAGGCCTTATCTTCAGGTTGGTGCTAGTTGAAAGGTTGAGAGTGAATCATTGTTAGTCTTGTAACTTGGTGTTTCTTTCAAAGTCCCTGACTCTGCATCATAAAATCATTGGGATACTCTAAGAATTATATAGATCAAACTAAGAAAATTGTTATAAAGGCTTATGATGATGTTGAGCGCTCATCTAAAGGAGTAATTTCACTTCCTTTAAGAGTTGGTCTAGCTATATAGAACATAATGTTTCATTTCTTGGATTTGGATTTACACTACAACCTTCTCCTTAGCTTCCCATGGATTCATGCCATGAGGCCCATACCATCCACATACCACTGATGCCTCAAGTTTCCACACAATGACACTGAAATTACTATTCCTGGTGATCCTAATCCTTTTCATTATTGCACTAACTTGAGAGGAATTTTTGAGCACCAAGTTACCATAAAGAGAGAGGCTTCACCTTCCACCTCATCCCACTACATTAATCCATTTGACCTCATCAAATCATCCACTCAATTCACTACACCTTTAAAACCCAAAATCCAAATTCAAGACCAAGGATGTGGAGACTACAACATGAAGAGCCTATTTTGCATTGGAAAGCTACTTAAATCACAAAAATCTTATGGAAAACCACATATTATGCATCCTAAGGTTGTCATCCACACTCCTACCACCTTTATTGAATGGGGGGAGCTAGACAAAGAATCTTTTGATGATCACATTTACAAATGGCTATATAAAGAAGAGGACATTAAACCTAAGTAGTTACAAGTTGAACGATATCCAAAAGGGTTCCTATTAATGAAGAAACAAGGATATGATGGACACAACAAACTTGGTCTAAAAAAATGGGATATTGGAATTTTTATTGCCTCCTAAATTACCAAAGTATATTGGGTTAGGTTATGTTCCACCTGAACTGAGTCCTCCTAGTACTAAGTTAACCTTGACTGAGATCGTTGACACTTGAGATGAGACTAAAACATCTGAGGAATGTTACTATGGTGAAACTGATTCTAATGGTTATAAATGGGATTCTTTCATGACTAGTGACTATGAGCTAGACCATGTCTTCTGAGAGCTTAGTCTATCCTCTTCTTTAACCAATATCATGGATATTAATATCTAGATCAATACCTATTGGGAACTAGATGACTCTACCTCCGTCTTCACTTATCTACTTACACATCAACCCTTGACAATACTGGTGATGGCTTACCCCTTGTGTACCTAAAATTAATATATTGGGACCAACAAGGGCCACCAAGTTTAGACACATTCGAGAACAATGAAGCAATTATTGATTTCATGGGACTTCATGAAGGAATACCAAGTAGGGATCATAAGGTTGGATTTTTCATAGAGCTTGATAGTGCAACATAATTTGGTGAGGTTGTCCTTTCCTCTAGTCACAAAAGTGAAAATGAAAAAAATAAAAAGAAAAAGAATAAGTCTTTAGGTGAAAACCAAAAGGTGCTTGTTGACCATGAAAAAATAAAAATAAAGGACATATCTGAAGGTGAAAACCTCTCTTAGGTGCCTAAGGATGGAGGATTGGATAGTCTCCCTATAGATTGAGAGAGATCACAATTACTTGTAGAAGAGATAAAATAAGTGAACATTGGGATGCGGGATGACTCTAGGATCATACAACTTGCAACATCTTTGACCACTGAGAAAGAACCTGAGTTTACAACATTCTTTTCAAAGAGAAAAGTTAATTGTGCATGGTCATATGTTGATATTCCTGGGTTGGACCCAGAGCTTTTTTTATACCGCTTTCCATTAATAACAAACACCAAAACATACAAATAGAAGCTAAGGAAAATTCCCCCATAGATTGCACTCCTATTCAAGGTTGAACTGAAGAAACTCTTGGATGTTGGATTTACATGCTCTATTGATTATGCAGATTAGATATCTAATCTTGTTCCTATCACAAAATCAAATGGAAAAATAGAGTATGCACAAATTTTATGGATCTTAACAAGGCTTGTCCTAAAGATGATTTCCCCTTACTGAATATTGACATCATAGTGGACCTCACTACTAGATATGAAATGTTATCACTTATGGATGAATTCTCGGGCTATAATCAGATAAGGATTTCTCATGAAGATCAATAAAAGACAACCTTCACATGTGTTTGGAGAACCTTTTGTTGGAATTTTATGCCATTTGGACTTAAGAATGTTGGATCTACATATCAAAGAGCCATGACTACCATTTTTCATGATTACATGCATGTACTTGTGGAGGATTATGTTGATGATATTCTCACAAAATATCTACAAGGAAGTGGTCACCTAGCAGTCTTGGATAAGATTTTTAGAAGACTTGAAAAATACAAACTCAAGTTAAATCCAAAGAAATGTGTTTTCAAGGTCCAATCAGGAAATTTTTTAGGATACATTGTCTCTTGCAGATGAATAGAGGTTGATCCTACAAAAGTAAAAGCTATCTTGGAAATATTACCACCCACCAACATCATTTAGCTAAGGAATTTACAAGGAAGATTGCATTCAATCTGTAGATTCATCACCCAGCTAACCGATAAGATTCATCCATTTTAGCATTTGTTACAAAAAGGAATTCACTTCATTTAGATAGAAAATGTCAAGAAGAATTTGATCAAATTAAGCATTATCTATTGACTTCACCAGTCCTTATGGCTCCAATTGAGGGTAGAAATTTGATATTGTATTTAACAACAACCACATCAACACTAGGGGCATTATTGGCACACAATGATAATGATGGAAAAGAATGAACAATCTACTACATCAGCCATACCTTGGTTGATTATGAGTTAGATTATAGACCTATTGAATGAGCATGCCTAACAGTTGTATTCGTAGTCTAGAAGTTGAGATATTACATGCTAAACCATAAGAAAATTTTGATAGCCAAAATTGATCCTCTAAAGTACCTTCTTAGTAAAGTATCTCTAACAGGATGACTAGCTAAGTGGGTTATGATTTTAAGTGAGTATGACATTGAATATGTTGATCAAAAGGAAATAAAAGGATAGGTGATAGCTGATCAACTTGTAGATGCACTGATGAAAGTAGATCATCCTCTAATATCCAACTTTCTAGATGAATCAATCTTTGTCACAAAGACACCAACAACATGAAAATTGTACTTCGATGGGTCCTACACAAGTTATGGTTCAAGAGATGGAATTTTACTCATCAAACCTCAAGGGGATTCCATTCCTAAGTCATTTTGAATAGCATTTCCATGAACCAATAATATAGCCAAGTACGAAGCATTAATAACAGGACTCCAAATAGCAATTAAATGGAAAATCAAGGATCTTCAAGTTTATGGTGATTCCCAGTTAGTGATAAAACAAGTCAATGATGATTATGATACCAAGGATGAGAAGTTAATTCCATACAAGCACATGGTTGATAGTTTTAGACTGTACTTCAAAGTTATTACCTTTGAGAAAATACCAAGGATCTAGAACAAGGAAACATATGCAATGATGACAATTAGATCTCTCTTAGACATCCCTAACAATGCATTAAAATATGAGTTCTTGGTGGAACAAGTATTGGTCCTTTTGTTTAATGTTATCGAAACTAAACTGGTGTGCAAACTTGTTGGTTTCAAATCTCCCTAGTATAATTACATTTACAACTATCTACATGACCAAATTATCCCTCCCAACTTGTCCCCCAACCAATGTTAAAAATTTATTTGAAAAGCCTCTAAATATGCCATCACCAGAGATACCCTTTACTATTGCAACCTAGAAAATACCCTCCTCATATGTCTCAACTCAAATGAAGCACAAACAACCTTACAATAGGTTCATAATGGTATATGCAGAACTCATTCTGCTAGTCCTACCTTAGCTAAAAATCTTATGTGAATGAGATATTATTGGCCTACAATGAAACAGTATGCTTATTAATTTGTGGAGAAATGTTTCCAATTTCAAATACATGGAGATCTTGTACACACACCTGCTCAAGAATTGCATCCACTTACATCCCTTTGGCCCTTCTCCTAGTGGGGAATTGACCTCGTAGGAAAGATCCATCCCACCTCCACAAATGGGCATAAGTTTATCCTTGTTTCTACATAATACTTTACCAAATGGATCAAAGCCATCCCAATGACCTATATTACTGGTAAGTAGATTTCTAAATTCATTTTGAATTACATTATATGCTGCTACAATATCCCTCAATCTATCATTACAGTCAATGGTCACCCTTTTAAGAATCAGGATGCTTATGAACTATGTGAGAAGTTTCATATCCAACACCATTTCACCACTCCCTATTATCCCCAAGGTAATGGTCAATCTAAGGCATCTAACAAGACTATCCTTAAAATCTTAAAAAAGACTATCGATGACATTAGTCGTGATTGAAATATCCAACTCAATCCTAATTTATGGGCTTACCATACTAGTATTCACACTCCCACAGGAGCCACTCCATATTCCCTCGTGTTTCGATCTAAGGCCATACTTCCAATTGAGGTTGAGTTACAGTCCTTGAGGGTATCTATGTAAAAGTTGATCAATCAAGAAGAATACTATGTATCATGTCTACATGAGCTAGAGTTATTGGATGAAAAGAGACAAAATGCCTTGGTTCATTTATAGGCATACCAAAATTGTCTTCGCCGTAGTTATAACAAAAAGGTTCAGGTTAAAAGCTTTGACATTGGTGACTTAGTCTTGAAAGAGAATTTAAAGAATTAGAAAGATCGAGAAAAGCCTAGAAAGTTTAAACCCAATTGGGTGGGCCCTTATTTCATCATAACAACATATGGATCTGGTGCTTATCAACTCTCCACTCCTCAAGGGGGGCTATTTCTTGAACCCATCAACAATATGCACTTTCACAGATATTACACCTAATTCTTAGAGTATCCCATCAAAAGTCAAAAAATGATCACTCTGATGAAAACTTGGAAAACATGCATCTTGGTGACAACTAAAATGAAAAAAATGAAAAAAAAATAGTAAAGGAAAATAATTCGTGCAAAAGTGAAAACCAAATGTTCTGCTGGCACTTTGGATGAGTACCATGGTCAAAACCTAGCCAATAGGTGTCATGCATAGTCATTCTATACTACTCCATCTACTATCACTCTACCTAGTTTTCTTCCTTTTATCCATCCATTCACACATATCATCCATCCATAATAAAGCTTCTTCATCCTTCCCATGGTCTAAGAACCATTGACATTTAGTGTCCTTCACTTTCATGAACATCCTCTGCATTCATCCACTGCTTCCCCTTACACATAATAAGTTGGTCCTATACCTAACCTGGGGAAATTCCTTGACTCACATCCTCATGGGATCCTACACATGGTATCAACCTTTTAAAACATAAAAATCCAAAAAATATCATAAAACATCAAAATCCAAAAAAATCATAAACATCAAAATTCAAAAAAATCACAAAACATCAAAATCCAAAAAAAACAAAAAGCATCAAAACTTCCAAAAATAGAGTCTAAGTTTGAGTTTGCATCTATGTCAGTCCAAGTTTGGCCAAACTACATTGTCTCTATGCATTTCTATGTAGGTAGGGTCATCACACTTGATGATCCCGCGAGACATTAGGTTTTTCCAAAGGGTCTTGTCGAGTCATATCAATTTTGGTCAACATTAGTCAAACTTTGAGGTTTCTATGTGTATAACATAGGAAAGGCCATCAATCAATGATCCCCTAAGGCCCTAGGCCAATCCTTCCTTAGGGTTTGTCAAGTCAGTCAATAAGTCTAGCACTTCAATTAGGCATAAGAAAAAAATTGAATCTCATTCAAACCACACATCAACAAACAAGCTTTCCAAATGGTCTTCAATCTAAACTAATCATTTGCCTAATCAATCAAGTCATTGGTTCTATCTCAGAATGTAGCAATATTTATTTTTCCTCATTCGGTCTTATCATTTGTCCTACATCAGGATGCATCCTCCTTGAGGTTAGATATCCTGATTGGTCAACCTTGATGTTTGCATTAAGTAGAATATGTATTTCCTAAAACCAAATGTTCATCAAAATGGTCAATCAAAAAACTTTATCAAATGTGCTATTTTCCTTAAACAGGATATGTCTTTCCTAAAACCAAGCATCATCACATTGATCTATCATGTAAATCAAACCTTATCAAATCAACTCAAGTTAGTCACTTGGTCAATCAATCTTGTCATCTTCATCAATTAATATTGCCTTACATAGAATGTCACTTTCCTAAAACCAGGCATAATCAATCAAATCAATTAATCAACCTTGTCAATATATTAATCAAATTCAGTCAAATAATCAGTCAATCACTCAACCCCATCAATCCTATCAACAAACATTATCTCTTTGGAAAACGATCTAAATGTCTATTGGATTTTTTTAATCTAAGTTTGTCTTATCTTTTTAATTTGTCTTTGGACATGTTACAATGTGCTGAACATCTAGAATACTGAGAGGGGGAGTGAATTAGTATTCCAAAAAACCATTGAAATAAAATCCATCTAACCATTACCACAATTCTGACATAATCAACAAGAGAGAACATAAAAACAAATCACTGCAACCACACACATGAACACTAGGATTTTTATATGGAAAACCCAAAAAGGTAAAAACCATAGTGAGGGTTAACTCATAATATATTATATCTGGATACAAGATATTATAGGGCTCACTTCCAGGACTTACTGTCCTTAAAAGGATCACTACTTGAATACAAAAGATGGCTAACCACAAAGATACAAAGATAGTGTCCCACTACCAAAAGGTTGAACTAATAGAATATACCTTCATTGTGTAGGGTTTAGTTCCAATGAAGCTCAAAATATGAAGTACTACCTCATACAACAGTTGCTCAAAAAATATTCTCTAATCCATAACTGATAAAATATTTAGGCTTGGATCCTCTTTCACCTTTCTTCCATACTCACACACCCACACTCACTCACTTCTCCTCTTCAAAAAATCTTATATATGCAAGTTGTAACTAAGGGAATTTTTCCTAGGGTTAGCAGATTAAAGCATTAACATAAAAACTCAAAGTGATAATGAAGTGCAAAGGAAAAACATGAAAACAAATGAAACAATCTCACCAAAATGTCTTCATTCTCCATGGCTGAGCTCCACTATACCTTCTAAACTTGTTGCAAATATGATGTTGCCCTCAGATTTGTGAAGAGAAATCTAATGAGAATGACAAGCTCTAAGAAAATGTTGAAGGATTTGAGATGACAACATGCAATACTAAGCTAAAATGCAACTAATAAACATATAAACTATGTCTTATTATGTCAAATGAGATGTAAGTATGCCTATAACAAAATTATAATAATGCAAGATGACAAGATTACAAAAGCATGAAGTCTAGATAGCATGAG
>VDFB02067614.1:0-22008 GCA_007258455.2 Sequoia sempervirens | reverse complement strand
AGCGTCAAGGCAACCAAATTTCATTAAGAGCCTTGGAAGAAAAAAATGATGGCTTACTAGGGTTTAGACTTAGAGTTTAGTTTAAGGCAGGATAGCTATGGGGACTACATGCTACAAGATCCTAGGAAACAATTACATGGCATAAGGTAATGAAATTTGGTGGAGTTGCCTAAGACAACCAAATTTCATTAAGAGCCTAAGAAAAAATGATGGCTTTAGGGTTTACGGTTTAGACTTTAGAGTTTATTATTTAATTAGCTAAAATCCCCAAATCCTAACTTTTAATCAACCATTAAGGGGATAATCATGTCACATCCATAGCTTAAAATTAAAATAATTCCAAATCACCAATCCAAACTCAAACTAATGTAACTTACTTCCACTTCATCAAATCTAAAATGAAATTAATAATCTATCCTAGCCATCAAATCAATTAGACTAATCATAGCCATTCATTTCCAACTTAGACCTTCAATCCAAATTCAAATTAGCATTCAATTATTCCCATCTACCTAATCAAGTCAACACAAGCCCTCCATCAACCCAACCACCTACATTTAATTCTCTCTTCCCTCTCAAATTCAAATTCAAAAATTCTCTCATGAAATTCTAGTCCTCGATTCCAAAAAAACCTAGTCCTCCATTCCTTTCCCCTCAACTCTATAAAATAATGACATCCCCAAATGTTTCCATATGATAAAATTTGTATGTATATGTTATCACATTAGAGAACCAAAGAGCAACTTCAACACATACATTTAGAGCCATAAAAGAATGTTATGGAACATATTATGCTTCTCTAATCTTTCATTATTTTATTTACCTTTCATTAGAAGTAGAGTATTGAGTTTGCACTTGCATTCTTGGTCTAGAATTTCTCTTCTACACTAAGTACAAAAATATAATATTGGATAGCTTAGTATATCTTTCTCTTCTAATATATATTCCCTAGTTCTCCTTATCCATATTTGAGTATCTTAGCATATGTGTAACACGACATGTTAATAATATATCTCATATAAATGTAGGGATGTGTCGCTAATGTCATCTTCAAACATATTTAACCAATAGGAGATACTATAAGGTATCTAATATAACTATACAACCTATACATGTATGACATATGGTGACCTTTGGCTTTTTTTGATATGTCAAGGGTAGTTTTGCAAATATTAGTTTCTAGTGCTTTTGTGAGTTTTCACCACTTGTAAGTTTATTAAGCTACACTTTTGGGTTTTCAACCTAATAGGGATAAACCTAGTATATTTTTTTGGGTTTTCTGGTTCCCGTTCGCAGAAATGAAAACTGTTCTTTTCAAAAAAAAATAACAGTATAAAATGGGATCCCGATTTATACAACTCGGGATCCCCTTATTTATAAATCGGGATCCCGTATTTTATAAATTGGGATCCCATTTGTATTAAATCGGGATCTCGTTCCGTCTCCATTGCTTCGGAGTCTGACGGGAAACGGGATCCCGTTTGGTCTCAGGCTCGGGATCCCGAACCGTAACGGGATCCCGATTTTTAAAAATCGGGATCCCGTTTATGAAATCGGGATCCCGTTTGTTCGATGCCGATTTCAATTTTTTGGCTAAGGCAAAAAACTTCCACGTTTCGTGGACTCAACTTTGTGCACTTACCCCCATAAGGCTTATGATATGTCAAGTCACATGCTAGATCAACAAGTATATTTCATTAATTAGTTAAATACTATTATCAATAGGATATGAGGAACTAATCAAGTCAATCATTTATTTTCTCAAGGAGATAGCTCAACTTCCTAGAAAATTATTTTTAAAGGATGATTGTTTATAAAATTTATATACACTAGCATGTAACATAGGATGGATAATTCATATAACCATGAATAGTAGAAGATAAAAACCTATAGAAATTTCTTAATATTTTTCCATGTATGGAACATATAGAAGAATAATAGTGCATTCTCTATTTAGTTCTATATCTCTATGTCTTTGTTTTGTTCACTTATATAATTATCTTCTACACATACTATATCTTATCTTGATTCTCATCTAAAAATTTATACAACAAGATCTTACTCATGGGCCCCAGATCAATAATACTAGAGTAATTTTATTTATAAATTATATGTCCTTATATATGAAATTATACTATCTATTCCTTGAAATATAAATCTAAGATCCAACCCATGTCAATTTTTCCAAACAAAGAACATAAAATGAGATGCATGTGATGGTCAAGACAGCAATTTAATAAATACTCATCGATCAATAAAATTTCTTGTTTATTCAATTTTTAAATGTAGGAGACTTAATTTACCTCTTCATCAAGTAGAGAAAATTTTATGATCATGTTTCCTAAAATTTTAGGTAAACTTGGATGTATTAATATACAAGGGTAAGATGATGTATATTTTATATATAGTTGGATTGACTAGATTGTATCTTACTTATCCATATATAATATCATTAATGACTAAAAGATAAAGATTTCCCTCTTGAAGGTTTCCTTTCTTATCAAGAATTAATGGAAATCCTATGCACTCTACGAAGATTAATATTCAAATAGAAAACATAAATCAATTTGGGAAAAAATAATAGAAGCCTTTAAGGATAATATTTATCTTAAGGATGTGTATGTTGAAGATTATATCTAATGGTCACCATTGTAAGGAAGCTAAGGTAGCAAAACAACTTCCTACACTAATCTTGAGAGGAGGATAATGCAAAACTTTTATAGATCTTTAACAGTTACAAATATTAAAAAAAAAAAAACATAAATATCATGCATACCACAACATGGTGATTTATGTGGGGAAAACCATTTTGGGAGAAAAACCGCACACTCTAAAAGCTACCCAATATATTATTCAGAAAACAAAAAGATTACAATATACTTGCAGGGCAAGCTTCTCGCAGGTGTATCACCAACTAGAGATCCAAAGGAAACACAATTACTATCATACTCTTAGAATACATCACAATACATAGGCATAGTACAATTCCATCATAAAATAGGATTTCCTTCTAGGGAAATTCAAGATAATTAAATATCGGTCATCAAATCTAAGACCTAATAATGAACGGTCTAGATTTACAATAATAAAATATAAATCAATAGTACCTTATGTATCAACAGTAACTTATGTAATTGCAAGGTTGAGACGCATTTTCCCAACAACCATTATGGTAGGGATGTTAGAAATTTGAAATAGATTGAATAACCAAGATCTTCTATGGGAGATATAAGCTATTAAACTGTAAATTAAATAACACTAAATTATAGACCTAAGATTCCAAGCGATGTGCAAATGTCAAGATGACAAGATTGCATTAGGACCTAAAGAAAATCTATAGAATAATGACTGCATGCATCAAGGTGCATGTATGTCAAAGTATGCAACAATGTAAGAATATGCAAGATCATATATGAAATACATGATAGGTAGTGAGTTTATATAGAACTAAGGAGATGATGGAGATTGAAAATCCAATCAATAGGAATTAACCACCAAAATTGAATATGGACCACTATAAATGGAGATGACCACCAAAAGTGGAAAGTGTTCCACCCTTTTAAGGAATGGGACACCACACCACTTATCTCCTAGTAACTTAAACTCACTTTATTATCCTAAGAAAGTTTAATTAAGTGTAAGAATAACCTAGGACTAAGGGAAAATAAATTAACCCACTAGGAAAATAAAAACCTACACCAACACCCCCCCTTAAGTCTAGCTTAAGAAGATGCAAAAGATGATAGGTCTCGGCTAAAGAAGTCATGTTAGGTACCCATGTACATATGAAATCCCCCCAAAAAGAAGAAGCCCCATCACACAAGAAGTAATTATTTCGCCCATAATAGAGAGAAATGAAGTGGAAGGACAAAGAAGGCCCTACCCCAAAGAGATCCAATGGTAGATGCCCAAAACTTGATGTAGAAGATGGTCCACGATCATCGAACAATGTTCCTTCCTTTAGGAATAAAAAAAACCAATGGAGTATGCAAGCTATCTCCCTACTCCTAAAAGGAATATGTAGGGAAAAAATCAATATGAATGAATTCTCTAAACACAGCTCTAGTATCCCCGTGTCGATGTTGAAAGCTATCACAATCAAATAAGGCGTTGTAGGCCACACTGCTAAAAGTAAAAAAATAGAATGTCCTAGAGACTGAAGTAGAACACCATCCAAAGACTCAAGTATCTCCTTTGAAGATATATCCTCCAAATTTTAATCCAAAGTATCCACACTCATATCAAAATCTAAAGAATAATCATGTAGATATTGAAGTAGAGGGTCAAAATGTTCCCTCACAACAACTAAAGAAGAATCAACTTCATCAAAGAGAAGATGAATACAATCAATAGTGTCTCCCAAATCTAAAATATGCGTCTCCATAAGAAAATCTGAAATACCTATCAAGAGATCCTCCCACAAGACTGAATTTGAAAGACAATGTATGTCATGCTACAAAGAATCAATGGAAACTTTCAAAGAAGCAACACTAGAATTTGAAGTAGCAATACTATATGAAAAATATGGAATGCAATGTTAAAGAACTAGAACACTTGTGAGAATACCCATGTTCAAGTCTCCTCAAAATCAAAATCCACACTAGAAATGTGATTATCATCTAAAGGATCAAAGCCATCATCAGGAAAAAAATATAAAAAGGAATACAACCGAGATGCATGATCAACCACCCCAATAAAAAATGAGGTACCCACAAAACATCATTGAAAGTGTCATCCCTTATATCAATAGATCCCTTCCCAAATACATTCTTATATTTATTAATACCCATCAAAATAGGTGGCATATAACACAAGGCTCAAAGATGAGAAAGTCGACTCTGAAGAAGCCATATGATGAGAAGCTCCTGAATCTAAAAGCCATTTCCCTAATCCAATACTCATAGAAGCACAAAGAGATTTTCCTTTTTTCCTTTTTCCTAGTAGATTCCTGGTTTGATGATGATGGAGATTCAGTGACCCCTTTATTACTCTTCTCAAGAAGATGTGTGAGGTGATCAATTTGTTTCTTCATACATTTGTGTTCATTATGTCTAAGTTTCTTACAACAAGAACATTTTACCTTCTCTTCCTATATTTGTCTTGATTTGAAGAAGGTTTAGTGTCTACATTAGAAGTAGATAAAGATATATTAGAAGTATTCTCTCCTTGATTCTTTTGTTTCTTACTTTGTTTGCCATTATCTTTCTGATATTTAGTGCCTTGACTTGCAACAAAATCATGAGACTTAGAAGATTTGATAGTTCCCATTTGAACCAACTTATCTTGTTCTTTTGTGAGTTAATTAGAAAACACATCAAGAGAAGGCATTTTTTAGGAAGCTCCTAAGACACTTTTAGTGGCATAGAATGTAGAAACAAAGATTGAATAATTTAGACCAAGTTTAGAGAGAATACTTAATATTAATTTTTTATCATATTTCTTAACTCCACACTATTTCAATTGAAATCTTATGACCTTCGGTTTTGTGAAGAAGTCTTGTATTGTATCAAAACTTGAAGGACTTAAACCTATTAGCTCATTCTCCAATTGATGACCTCTTAATTTATCTTGTGCACCAAATATTTTTTCCAATGTTGTCCAAACCTCATTTGGTGTAGACAAAGATTCAACATGAAAGAGAAAATATGGAGATACAAACATACATAAGGTTCTAAATACTTCATCACACTTATTAAACCATTTTATCTTTTTTCCATCAATTTTTAGTTTCTAGTCTCATTGTTACCCTATGCAATCCATGCTTTTTCAAATGGATTGAAATTTTACTTTTCCAATCAAAATAGTTGAAGGGTATTAATATAAGAATTATTGATTTATCCATTTTGGGCAAAAAAGAAGATTGTTTGTGAGTGCAAGAAAAAGAGACACCAAGAGACACCCCTCCCTTTCCACTAGTCTTAGAAATCATCCCCCCAAGATATTAAATGTTGGCACTTTATGATTAGTGCATTTACAAAGCCTTTTCCAAGATACAATGCTCAATAGGCCCACAATGACCAAAATTAAAAATTTAGATAAAAAATGAACCTAATACAAAATATATAAAAATTATTCATGTAGTTGTGTAGCTCTCTTCAATACCTTCCCAACGCCTATTTGTTTCTGAAAAATGGAGCTCTAGAGTGAAAGTTAAGGCATGTTGAAGAAAAATGCAACAATAGCTTCAACCTGCAATATTTGGTAGAAAATGGATAACTTTATTTTCAATTTGGATATAAATTTCTCATCTCTAGCTTTCCAATGATATATTTTTTTCCAAAAATAGACACCATGGTGAAAATTTATGATTTTTTTTTTTAAATGTTGAATTTAGTCTGTAGTGACGACCCTCATGGCAAAACAATTTTTTTCCAAAAATAAAATTTGTCTAAAATAGACAAATATTATATGAGAATAGGGTTTTTTGGGCCATTTGAGCACAATGGCAAGGTCCATTTGGGTCGAAATTACTCTTGCAAAAAGTTGTTTGCTAGATCTAAGCTTCAAACCCTTGTTTGCTACTCTGTCATATGGTGGCCAAATTGAGTGACAAAAAATCTAAATTTGACTTTCTCAAGCCTCTTAGATGCAATGGGATAATAAAAAATGTTTTCATTATAGTCAGAATAATTGTAATCATGAGATCTCACCAAAAACACACATGAAAATATAGGATTAACATATCTTAATAATTCCTTTATGATTCTCTAGATTGTATTGAAACACAAGAGAAGAGCATATGAGAATTTACAAGATCAAAAAAAAAATCAATCTCTTAATCAGGAATCCAAGTACTCAAAACTCTCAAAATCTAAGCTCTGATACCATGTTAGAAATTTAAAATAGATTGAATAACAAAGATCTTCTATGAGAGAGATAAGCTATAGAACTATAAATGAAATAACACAATTACAAACCTGAGATTCCAAGAGATGTGCAAATGTCAAGATGACAATATTGCATTAGGAGCTCAAAGAAAATATGCAGAATAATGACTACATGAATCAAGGTGCATGTATGCCAAAGTATGCAATAATGCAAGTATATGCAAGAGCATATATGAAATGTAAGCTAGGTAGTGACTTTATATAGAACGAAGGAGATGATGGAGGTGGAAAATCCAAACAGTAGGAATTAACCACCAAAAGTGGATATGGGCCACCAAAAGTGGAGTAGACAACAAAAGTAGAAATTGTTCTACCCTTTAAGGAAGGGGACACCACATCACTTATCTCCTAGTAATAAAATCACTTTATTATCCTAAGTGAGCTTAATTAGGTCTAGGAAAAACCTAGGACTAAGGGAAAATAAATTAACCCACTAGGGAAATAAAAACCTACACCAACAAGAGATATGACTAGCTTGTACAAGGTTATCCTAAAACCTTCAAGAAGTTATATGTCAAGTAGGTTAATTTGAGTTAGAGCAACACAAATTCCTCAAATATTGTACCAATATTAATCGAATAAATTAGTCCAAATTAAAGTTGATCAGGATAAAAATGATGGGGGAAAATTACCATCATGTGAAAATGATTGAAGATCTTGAGTAGGAATAAACCACTACTTTCAAACAAGAAAAAACCATTCAAGATTGATAAGTGGTGTGATAAGTATAATTTTTTTTTTAACTCAAGTGAGGAATACCATATCTTTAAGAAGGTGCTCAAAATGATAGGAAGTGGATACCTAATGAGAATCCCTCAAGATCATTGATGCATAACCCAAATTATTAATCAACACTACACAAGAAACAAATACATCTTACCCAAGGAAGCTAAATAAAATAAGTTTCTTTTATGATAGAAGTGGTTGAGTAAGCAAGATTTTAATTTCATGATTGATGGTGATACTATAAGGAATTTACGATATTTATAAATTATTGTATGATTGAATCTACCAACCATGCCTTATTTATATATTTATAGAATTGGGTGTCTCAACCCCTACAACACCCAAGGCATAATGATAGCTCTTTAATATCACCTCACATATTCTAATCATATATTTTAGGAATAATTAATATATGATTTAGTTCTACTGATAGTATACAAAATTATCCTTATCCATCCATAGAAGCATAGCCAAATGTCTATGTACAATGTAAATTCTTGCAACATGGTTATAATAGTAGGTGGTAAAAGATACCAAATTCAAAAATTTGTATACATAATATAAATTATATATCTCTACCTATAAGCTAAGGACCTATAATATAATACGGTAAATATTTTTCTCTACCACTCCAATTCTATGTATATAGAAGAGGAGTGCTTAATAACTATATTTTCTTCCCAACCTCACCATCCTCTGTTTAAACAACTTACATTAGGGATCCTACCTCATATATAACTTGTGAATTGATACTTAGCAATTATTATGTTAATTTTAAAGAAGGTTGTGTCATATATCTATGCATCCAACACATTTCATACCTCTCCTCCACCTACAAATTAGCATATTCCAACAAAGAGAAATCAATCTTGGAAATCATGCTTACCAAGAAAATTTATCTTCTTATATACAAAGTTGTCAACAAGGGTCAACTCCCACAATAAGCTAAATGGTTTGTGAGAAACATCTAGAAGGCAAGAAGCCACACCTACTTACTAGTCTCAACACAATTCGGAATATTTCTTCACAAGGAGAGATAATTGATCCTAGAGAATTTACCAAACTAGATACCTATAGTAATACCTATTCCATCCTCAAATTTACGGTTACTATGTAGCTACTTCTTCAATCTAATGTAAACTAAAGCACCCCCCATATAATCTAGGAAACACAAAGATCCATGTCCTCTCTCCAACAAATTTCACACATGGCCTAGTAGTAGCATAGCACACTTTACAAAGAGATTTTTTTGGGGGAAAACATACCTCAACCAATACACCTATAATTCCTATGAGATCTCTAGTAAGGTCTAATTCACCATCTAGACAAATCACAATGCCTAATTTTCATGTATGCTTACTGCATCAACTTGAGAATGATTTGTGGTCATAAACATAATTGTCAATGCAACAACCAAGTTGGCATCCATAAGTCTTGCAATACATCAAGTCACACACCATATAATTAGGGATACATTATCAATTGGTTGCACACTACGATAACTAGGGGATTAGAAAATAATTAGAGAATCTATTCCTTTTCTTAGGGAAATGGTTCAACTTCCTAATCGATTTTAATAAACTCTATATTAATATATAGCATAGTTTATATAATCATTATATTTGTAAATGCACAAAGATAGAAAATTGACCTACAACTTTATTAGTTATAAAAGAACCTAATTTACTAATTCTTCACAACTAAATGTTTTGTCAAAACCATGTTATAATTTTATTTTATGAAAACTTGGTAAAAAATCATGCATTTCAAATACATGTAATATCAAGCACATTAAGATCCATCATCGATATATCAGAGACTAGGTCCAACAAAATGCTATTTAAATGGAATACTGTACAATTGAAGAATAAGATACACATATCTTCAAAAATAGTCTGAGTGAAACTGAGTTTGTATATTTAAGAATAAATTAAATGCTAAGAAAATTATGTAAATGGGTGCCAATCAGTTAAAAATGGTAGGTAGAGCCATATTTTAGCAGCATGAATTGCATTATACCTCTATTAGATTTTTCGTATTCTGGTGTCCATGTTATAGTGAGAAATATATTGGGCAATGAAGCCATCGATCTTGATCAGTATACTCTAAAGATGCACATAACTTAACCTCATTTTAAATGCACACACGAAGTTGATTGCCAATACCATTAACAATGGTCTCGAAGACCAATTCTTTGGTAATTACTGTAAGGAATGTGAATGTCTGCCTATCGTGAATAATAATATTAAAGTTCTCCCTCTCAAGATAACTTTAGTATTGTGCTTGTTAAGCATTGCCAGTGTACGGTTCATGAGGCTTGTCATGTCCAGTCAGGTTGAAATGAGAGATTTTTTGTCCCACGGAGATTATTATTCCAGTTTGAAAGAGAAAATTGAACTAATTTATCAATAAAAAATAAAAAATCAGCAGACCATGTATTGAAAGTTGGAAAAAAAACAAAGAAACATTACAGAGACTGAATAGTTGAATGGTTGACTTGACTGCAAAAGTATGATGTTTATATGATAAATTATTGGAAAATATGATGCTGGTACTCAGATTCCCATCCGAGGAAGAATGCTGATGGGTTAAATCTCTTTTCTCCGAGTTTTACTGTATTGCTTTTGTCATTTTTGCCCTTGGAATTCAAACATCATGATTCCATTACTATATACAATAGTAATTGCAAACCCTTTCTTTTGAAATTGAAGTATATCGTAGAACATTAACATAGCTTGTACCTTGAATCTTAACAATAAAATATTTATTGGTACTGTCCTGCAAGCTCAAGAACAAAAGCTTGCACTAAAGTTTAACAGAAAAACCTGAGAACACTGAGAAGTTCTGGTGAAACTTCTGCAACCATGACGGCATCGTCTGATCAAGTTTCTAACTTGTCACTGTATGTTTTGTATCCTTGTTGAATACATCATTAGTTATATGATTGCAGCAGAACGTATGGAAGGTTATTCTAGTCATAGACCAGAAGTCAAGCATTTCGGCTGCCAGTGCAAAGAGCATGACACAATATAATAATTACTTAATGAGACAAAGCATGTACGTTGTATGCAGTCAGTCCATGGCTGAGAGGACCCCCCGGTTAAATATATGATAAAAAGACTAGAGTACTCTGGATCCTTTTCGTGTTTCAGATAAATGGGGTACACATAACATGACTTATTGCACAATTCAACCAAGTTCAGTTAATTTCTGCAGGGACTGTCCCCATGTAATGGTGAAGTTTTGAAATATTTCATGCCTTTGCTGACTTGAATATAAAAGAGCACATGTTACCGTATCAGTCAGATTTGACTACTCATAGCAAAAGCAACAAATTTGCAATACAAATGCATGTGCCAAAATA
Organism: Sequoia sempervirens; assembly: GCA_007258455.2. NCBI lineage: Eukaryota > Viridiplantae > Streptophyta > Pinopsida > Cupressales > Cupressaceae > Sequoia > Sequoia sempervirens. The sequence continues at coordinate 11,031 of VDFB02067614.1, read as the reverse complement.
GTGAGTTGATAAGCTAGTTCACTAAACGGTCACTTTGCAGCACTTTTTCTCCAACTGAAATTTAATTTCTAACTGCTTTGCTTTTACTTTTTTAAGGGCCTCCATAGTGTGATTCCCGGGGCCACATAACTGAACCCATGAAAAACATCTGACTAAAGAAATGGATAGTATGAAAACTTAAGTAATGTCCAGCCATTTATTTAATTGATATATAATGTGAGCAAAACTATTATGGTGCACACCAACAAATTGTGATCATATATATCCAAAACGGATGGAATGTCGGAACCGACCTCCAACTAATAACTATCGCCATCCCTCTATCTCATAAAGTTATGGTGGTGCTCTAGATTTCTTCTATTCTATCATACACTTACATATGCTTTTTTAGAATATTATATATCAAAAAATCCCCGAAATCTCTTGTATAATTTATTTTATGGTGAAGAACTGTTATGAATTGGAGGATTTCTGCGTACTCTACCATAGTCCATGTCTACAATGTCAGAGAGATCAGTTTCATTTGACTGGTATGTGGCTGACCTTGATGTTGAGAAGTTCTGTGATTCATGTGGAATGGAAGGTGTTTTGGCCCCTTGGAAGGAAGCTTCATCTCTTTTGGCTGCTTCTTTAGTTGAAGAAGCATCTTGCTTTGATTTGTCTCCAAGGCTCCTTGCAGATGATGTCAATAGTGTCCTTGTTGTTTTCTTCTGTGATAACATAATGCAAAAAATCTCAGAATTGTCAAGATAACAAAAAACCCTTTCCAAAGATGCAGCAATCAAAAGCAACTGCAGTAACCCAATTAACATGAAATCTAAACCAAAATAGAAGATGGTAGATTAGAAAGAGAAACCATAATTGATACCTGAAATGTGAACCTATTATCCATTTGATCCCTTGAAACGAACTTGTTCTCCTGATGAAGGCTTAAACTAGTCTCGATCCCTGCAGAAACACATGGCATGTAATTGAATGGATAAAAATTTATGGTACAAGCACTTGAAACACTTAAGACCAGAGACTGGATACTTCAGCTCAAGTGCCAAGGTCTTGAAAATGTTGAAGACATTACATAGGTCAAGTTTATATGCATATTCAAGCAATGGTTGGTTATATGGTGCAAAACATTCACTCAAAGCCAGTCATCACAACAATCTCCTTATAGAAAGATATCGATCACATTAAAATTGCATAAGATTATATTATACTTTAATGGAAAACATAATTCTCTAAAATATTTCTTTTCTCCTTTCTTTCAGTTACTGGGGAAAATCCTCACTCCTCCATTGTCAGAGATTGATAAAGGCAAAATTCAATCATCCACAATAAAAGCTAATAAATATGATGCCATCTTTAGTTGACTGCATCCTACACTTTTAATAAGACGCCGATGATACAACATTTTTTCTCAGTTATGCTTAGGAGGGTGGGTTTTTGGCCCGTGATAGTCAGCATTCAAGTTTGGTAATTGATCATATTTTTCACGATGATGATGCTTATGCAAATCAACAACATTGATCTTCTTTGCTACCAAACTAGTCCATTCACTACGTTTGGAAGGTTCCTTCTGAGTAGTATGCATTGATCTGGCACCTGATGATGAGGAAGGAGGATGCTTGATCTTCTTTGAATCCCTTAGCTTGTTAACTGTATTTTTGGCAGGTAGACCACCAGTGAGAACTGCGTTATCTAGACTGTTGCTGTTCTTCTCTGTCATTTTCTCCTCATTTCTTGTTTCACCAATGACTGCTAGTTTCCTTGCTGTTCCCTTGAGCCTTTTGGGTGTTACTAAACGGTGTGTAAAACCCACTCCCTGCCATTCGGCACGCAAAACTTTAGAATATATATAAAAGCACATAGAAAACAGTCTCAGGTCATGCTTAACATCACGTGAACAAGCAGACAATATAAAACGTTTGTTGCATACTCACATTAGAATTGTCCACGTGATGGCTCCGAGATTTGGACTGAGAGTCCACTACCGTGTTTTCCATGGCCAAGGTATCATGACGTGAGTGAGCAGGCGTGAAATCTGCATTATATAAGACAATTACAGCAATCATAAATCATACACCATAACCTAGTACGTGAAAACTTAAATCAAAACAATAAATTAAAGCCTAGGGAATTGATTTCAAAACTGCAAAACCCATGTAAACAATCTTTAAAATTACAATTTGGTTTTCGAGGACTAAAACTTGAATAGAAACAAGTTTCAAACAGTAATAAGTTCATTCTCGTGCATTAAGCTAGATACCCATACAAACAATCTTTCAAAGCAGCAAACTGTTTGGTAGGATTTTAACTAGACACCCAGAGAAACAATTTTGCAAACAAGTAAATTTATTTTCTATAACTAGAAATAGACACCCATACAATCTTTCAAACAGCTAAATTCATTTTCTAAGATATAAAATAAACACCCACAGAAAAATAGTTATTTAATCATGCAAGTTTACTTTCTAGGATTAAAACTAGACACCCATGTAGAAACAATTACCACTATTTACTTCGATAGATCTAGAGAACAGTTTTGAGCCGAAGGACATTAAACTTATCTATTCCCAATATATGTGTTCAGAGTAGTTTCAAAAGATGTTGCATAGACCTGATAGCTTTAGTTTAAGACGTTCTGCCGGACTATGTAAGGCACCAAGCATAAGCTGAGTCAAGGATGAAAAGGTTGTCATCCTTGGCATGGCTGTAAATGCTATTTACCCTTCAGTTTTCTAATTCCTTACAAGAGACATGAAAAAATGGGCAAAAACCCTAAGCATGCATACAACCAAAGGCAAAAGGAGTAGACTTGTAATAGTAAGCCAGACATCCTATATAAAACCAGTGATGAAGACTTTACCTTGATGATCATGATCTTCCAACAGGACAGACCTGCTTGAGGCAGGACTGCTTGCAAAAAGGAAAGCCAAAAAGCAGGCAACAATATTCATAGAAACTGTCATATCCGAAGATGAACAGTTTGGTGAAGATGTATGAAGAGCAAAACAACTTTCTGAAATCCAATAACTCACTTTTTCAGAGTGTGAGAGGGTGCATGTAAGTATAACACGTCGCAGATTGCAAGAAACTGTAGAGTTTTGTAGCGGGCCTTTGTGTAGAGGGTATAATGCCTATTTACACAGCAGATTTGGAGGTGATGTGTCGGTGTGGAACTAGTTTTATATTTGCGGTAACAAACTGGTCAATGATCCAATTGTAATGAGATATTGGTGTTCTGAGCCTGTCTCCCGCACCTTGTACATTATTCATGACTAGACTGCTTTAGGGCACTCCTTTGTCGGCGACCCATTTCAAATTGTAGGACACATCACAATGCTAAAAGGTGCCCCCATTCCATTAAATATTTATATATAACATCAGCGATCAACGCTCCAGTGGGGACTCCAATTAAATCCTCGAACTAGTCCCAGTGACCTTAAATCAAAGATTTGGTAGTCTTAGAAACCCTAAAGCCAAGAATCCTTGTGCCACGCTAAAGTCCAGAGGAATGATTAAGATCCTATACACAGGTCTTACCGACTTCGAACCGAGTGTAAATTGTAATATAGAATCTAGTTCTTCGATCCACATCCACGCCCAGAGAATTCCAAGAAAAACTTTTTATGCGGTTTTACGGAGGGATTGAACGGGCCGTACACAAGGAAGAAGGTGGGCTATCCGATGCTCTTGGAATTTGACGCCCGCCAAAACAAAGACATGATGTTGGAAGCTTCGGGAACGTTACTGCAAGAGCTGGAGATACCAAGATAATAAAAAACAGTGAGATTTTTGCGGCGCAGAATCGCTCCTGCTTGCCCGGAACAAATCTGTGCCGTCGCGTGGAGGTGGCGGACAGTGTTTACGCATTGCTTTACACGGCGTCTGGTGATGCGACGGGTGCATGTCTGGCATGGGATTTTAACGTGCTCGGATTCCTCGAAATGTGGAGAAGAAAAACATTTAATATGAATTTATACCCAAGTGGAAAGACCTCTTCAACTCAAAACGAGGAGGCTGCTACCGAGGCCACTTAGCAAATTTACGCTGTGTATTAACTCGCGCCGCCTGTTTCTCCTCTTCCGCTGCTCCAGACATTCATAATTCCGCTTTCTGAACAAACTAAAAAGAATTGCAGGCGGCCTTGGATCTTGGATCTGCAGGCACATGGTTTTTTAATTCAAGGATTTCTATATGTTGTGTGTGAAAGTTTTGATTTCAGGAATCCTTACTCCATTGCAACTTCTCTTTTTTTCTTTACTTAATTCGGCACAGGCATCAGTGCATCTAAATAGGCAGAGCATGGGAGTCACGCTGAAACATGATTTAAGAAACCCACGATGCTCCATAGATTTCAAAAATGCCATCATGTAAACTGTGATTGATATGAGTCGATGGAAACTCAAGCCTTGAGTTTGGTGAAAGAAAGATATCTAAACGCTTGAATTTGTCCCCTCGACTCTACTCCTTTGGATTCTTCGGGCGGTGCTGCGACATTTATGTTCATAGTCAACCATACTGCTTGTGTTTAGACTAAATTAATATTTTATGTGTTTTATACCTTCAACCATAGCGCTTGCCTCAAAATTAAGGAGACTGTGACATATGCATCTTCATAGAAGCATTCATAATATAGTTTTTTTTGTTTTTTTTTTTTTAATTTAATTTAAGTTTGTAGTTTGTTCAGTTTTTTCATAATGATGTGAGGTTGTGTTTTCAGTATGTTGTGTTTTATTGGTTTTTTTATTTCTTTGCGTGGAGGTGGTGGATTTGTAGTAAACTTTCTTGGATTTTTAACTCTTCGGATTTTAGTGATAGCTTTGTTGTTTAAAAATATTTATATAATTTTCTATACTTCTTTAATTAATCTATTTATCTTTCAAAAATAAAAAATGTTTCTATTTTGTAGAGTCTAGAATCTGGAGTGCAGGTCAGCTCATCCTATAGGTTGGATTACTTGGTGGAATGATGTTATCACATGCACGGCTAGATTTTTGTATATTTATGGGCGCCAGCTGGCTATCTTTTGTCGGCAGTCTTATGAGACTCCCACCGCTGACCTATGCTCAGTTACTAAGGCTTTGGCGACCAACCCCTTTTCCCCATCATTGCAAGTCAGGGTGGCAGAATTAAGGCACAAAAAGTAAGTTGTAGACAATTATGTTGCCAGAGGTGCACAGATCAAAGTCTAGCTACATTGGCTAAAAATTGGTGATCGTGCCTCCAAAGAGTTTTTTTTGGCACTGCATGCCAGACACTCATCCCTAGACATTAAAAAAATCAAAGATGGTGTCCAGGTGCTCTCTGAGCTCCTTGACATTCTCCAGGCCTTTGTGCATCATTATGAGCAAGTCTTCACTGCATAGGAACCCACGCTTGTGCGACAACAAGCCCTCTAGGATTGTCTTATTGTTGTGCCAAAAAAGCTTTCCTCAGTCCAATGAAATTTTTGCAATCAATTGTTAACAATTGATGACCTCAAGGAAGTTGTTCATTCCATAACTGATGACAAAGCCTCGAGGATTGATGGTTTCCCTTGTGAATTTTACAAGGCCCTTTGGGACTATGTTAAGAAAGATCTCTATCATGTTTACTTAAAGGATTTTCAATCTAATTCTCTAGGTAACTTAATAAACAAAGGCAATATAAAATTCATACTTAAGTCTAGGGATCCGGTGGACATTTACAACTGAAGGCCTATCACGCTTCTCAATGTTTTCTACAAAATTATTGCCAAGGTTTTGCCTCTTAAGATTTGCTATTTCTTGCCTCAGATTGTGTGCCCGGAGCAAACAGGGTTCATCAAATCTAGGTTTATTCTGGATAATATTATTGTTGTTTAGGAAGACATGGAATGGGCCAGACATTCAAACCAGAAAACCATTTTTGTTAAAATTGATTTTTCCAAGGCCTATGACCGCATTGAATGGCCTTTTATTCTTGTTATGTTGCAAAATTTGGGTTTTGGGCCTAATTTCATTTAGGCTATTTGAATGCTCTTTGTGGATGTCTTTGTTTGTATCACCATTAATGGTCATCAATCTTCTTCCTTTGAACTCTTTCGTTCCATTCGGCAAGGGTGCTCGCTTTCCCCCTTGCTATATGTGCTTGCGGTTGAAGGATTTGGCTACCTTTTGGCCAATGTAATTTACCAACAACGTGTCAAGGGTATTTTGCTGCCTAAATCTCAGGCTCAGTTAGTTAATGGCCATTTTTTTTATGACTCTTTTCTCACTCTCCTGGAGGGAGAAGAAAATATTAAAGTGGCCCTGGATTGCCTTAATATTTTTTGTCTTGCTTCCGACTTTTCCATTCAGTGGCACAAAAAATTATGCTATAGATAGTCTATTCTGCTCACTTCTCCTTGGTTTCAATAGTATAATTGGAAGTTGATTGGGCCAGGAGAAAAATTTTGGTTCCTAGGCATTCCCTTTGCTTTCCAGGCATCCTCGGCTGAGTTATGGAAAGCTATTTTTTCCAGGGTTGAGAAAAAGCTTGCTTACTGGATTACTAAGTCCCTCTCTTTGCTGGAGAAATCTCAGGTGTGCTCCAAGGTTCTTGTGGCTACCCATGTTTATTATTCTTCCTATTGGGCCTCGTCTAAAGCTGCCTACGACAAGTTTGAAAAGTTGCTCCGAGATTTCCTTTGGGCCTTTGCTGATTCCAACAAAGGGTTTCACCGTGTTGCCTACAAATTCTACTGCCTTCCCAAAGATTCTGGAGGACTTGGGTTGCTCTTCACTCAATGGCAAGGGATTTCCTTGTGTGTCAAATGGATAATTTGTGCCCTTACTGGCGATGAGGCCTAAAAAATTCTTCTCAAACATTACATCCAGTCTATCTTTCCTATGCATAGACCCACCTGGAAGGGTATTGATTTTGAAACCCTTCTGGTCATGGAGGAGCTAGTCCAAATTGTGGGGACTTTTGTGGCTAAAAGTATTTGGAGATCCTGGGAAGTAGTTAAGCCTTGGCTTCGCTAAGTTGGCTCTGGTTTCCATGATGGGCTTTCACTCAACTAGCAAAATGTTTGGTGGTCACCTCTCTTTGCTAGCAATGGTCAACCATTGGCTAAGTCGCCTTGGCTTAAGGCACTCAGATTCCATAAAAAGGGTATCTAGACCTTGCAACAGATTTTTTATAGACACACAATGTGTCATGCAGTGGGGAGAATTTTGTGCCCCATAACCAAGACCGTGCTACTTTTGATAGTCTAGCGAATTTTATTCCTACAAAGATACTTCATAAGGTTGGAATTCGTGGGACCAAACCCTGGTGGAAGGACTAGAAGTGGTACTCAGACACCCCTTTCAGGAATTACAAGCCTCAACTTGGTTACAGGTGGTTTTCACCACACTTTCCTATGATTCAAAGTTTGAACCAGAGGTGGCTTTTTCAATCTCGCACTCATGTCTAGCATAAAATATTTTTTGACACTTGGTCTACAAGTGTTGATCCGAAACTTTCCCACTTTGCTTGGTGTATTATTTTCCAAGGCTTGTCTGTGGGTTCTCGGCTTGTTCACCTGGGGGTCAAGGACCCTCATTGCCCTTTTGTGGGCAAGCTAATACTTTTAAGCATCTTTTCTAGTTTTGTCCTAGAGCTAAGCAGTTTTGGACTTGGATTCAAGACTTCTTTCAGCTCTTTAGGCAGGAGCCTTTCGCCTAGCATATGATTCTACTAGGAGACTTGCCCAGAGTTCTTGCTAAGTATAACCAGCTTTGGCACACTTTCAAGGTGAAAATCCTCTTCAATCTCTAGAAAGAAAAAAATGCTTGCATGTTTGCTCATTCTCAAATAGATATTAATGTTTCATTATATGCTATTAAAGCTATTATTTGTTCTAATGTGCTCTTATAGATTCAAGTGCAAGCTAACAAAGTTGCACTTGAGGTTGCTTACTTGCAAGTGCTACTAGACCACTGGGGCAATGCGTCATGTACTGTTGCTCAGGTGGTTGCTTTTCCCACCTCCTCCCATAACTAGTCACCTTCTTGGGGCCGACAACGAAGTGGTTATATGTGTCCCCACTGTCAACCTTCTTTTCTATGGGACTCTCACCCTCCTCAACAAACTGGCTCTCCTCCGCCACAGGCTAGCCAGGGGAGGCCCTCTAGTGGTGTTTCAGGGAGAGGTGGTGGTGGTTTCGAGTGACCCTCTAATGACACTCCTATTTCTGGCTTTGGTTGGCCAAATTTTGGTAAAATATTTCCACGTCTAGCACTTGCAATCTCACCCCGCAATGAGGATAAAGATAAAGAGAAGAAAAAAGATGTTGATGATGGTTGGGGTCCTCCTCCTGACATCACTCCAGACCCCACTAATGTATGGGGGAAGAAAATGGATGACAAATACCCTCTTGACTTTGCTGGCACTACTTTGGCTGCTTAATGGCCCTTTTTTATATGTTTTGTAATCATGGACTTCTGGGCTCGACCCATGTGACTAGTTGATTTTTTGGTTTTTTTGGGCTTTCCCCATATAACTCTCAGGGTGTGCTTTCCTACCACCCACCTTTTTTTTATGAATATGTAAATTTATCTTTATTTTAATATAGATAGCTACCCTATTCATTAAAAAAAATATTTTTTTTATAATTTTTTAATTAATCTATTTATCTTTCACCAAAAGAAAAATTGTTTCCATTCTTTATATATATATATATATTAGCATGACCATGTTAACAAAATCTTACTTAGTCATATATAATATGAAAGCTAATTTTTAGTCACATGTTGGATTTATTTAGCATTGATATGAAAGCTAAATTTTTTTTATATATAAAAATCTATTAGAAAGGAAATTGAACCTTTCTAAATAAATTTCTACATAATACTCTAGGATGAATAAACAACTCTAAGGACTATTTTGATTATCCTTTTTACAATTATTTATAACTAGATATTACAAGTATAAAACAATAAGTTATAATGTATGACATCTAATTGTAAAGAACTTATATTGGTACACAATAAAAATTACAAGCTCATTTGTATACAAATGAAAAGTACTAATCTTAGAGAGTATTTTGTAGCTTTTTGGAAGCCTTTGTCTCAAACACTAACACACATGAACATCCTTGCATTGCACTATCATCCTACCCAAACATGTGAGAAAAATGATAAATTGTCTATAACCTATTTTTGCATGTACAAATTAAAAACAACAGATTCACATAAAATAATGAATATTATATATGTCAAAATAGAAATAATAGATTAATATAAAATGATGGATTTGAATAGGATGCTAGAACATTGCAAGGATGTTCACATGTATTGTTCCCATCCAAAAAAAATGGACTCAAAGAACCAAAAACATCACAAAATTTCTAGAAAAAAGGTTTAGGTGCTAGCATTTTTCAACTAAAATATTTTATATCAGAGGGATAAAGAGAGGACATTATGTAACATGTGAAGGGTATACAATTTTTGACACTATAGTCTTAATGTTGAATATCCATGCCTCCTAAGTAGGAGATATATTTATATTCTCATGAGAGAGAGAGGGAGAGAAATGACAAAATGTGTATGTGAGAAAGATTAAATCACTAAAGTGTGTATGTGTGTGTATATATATCAAAATGAAAGTGAGTAAATGTGCGTGAGAGGGTGTCTATGTAGGTGTGGTTGTGCATGTGTGTGTGTGTGTGTGTGATAGAGATATTAAAACATGAAAGAAAAGGTATTCATATCAAATTATCACCTTCATAAACCAAAGTGTTGGTAGTAGCAATATCATTGTTACAATTATAAGATTAGGTCCCTAATGTGTATCCATTTCAAGTTAACTCTCTAGGTAAAATTATTAATAATATATATGATATAAGTAATAAAATCAAATATATCTTGAATAGTGCTCTCCCAAATATCCTAAAAAATAGAAACTTTCCAACACTCTCAATTTTCCTAAAAAGATTAGAAACTTTTCACCATAGCTTTTGTAATACTAAAAATTGTATACCCTACAATTATCATACTATTTTATGGATTTCCTTAGTTTCCATCCTCTATAGCATGCAATAGGATTATCTTATCCCAACCCTGGTCTCTTCCTTCATTGGTTTGCTAATTTCTACATCACATTTTAATATTTCTTGTTGATTTTGAGCTATGTGTTTGAATTTTATAATGCATTTTTATAGGATGTCATTATGACATGCAGATGTTGCATGATATTCTAGCATCATGTAAGTATTGGCTTCTCACTAAATCTCATAATCTTACTTGTGGTAATGTTTATTGATAAAATATTTGTATGTCCAAATGTGACTTTTCAACTTCCTCATGAGCCTCTTGCAAAATTAATTTTTGAGTTGGGAGAAAAATGTAACTCCTCTTTCTCTTAGTTGTACTATATTATTTACTCTACCATTATTGAAGCTTATTATGAGTAGATGTTATTATATTTTTACTGACATCTATATATGATCACTCATCTCTTCTATATCATGTTTAGAATATCATTTCAAGAAGCTTATAATTGTAATTAAATAATATGCACAATAAAAGAATATGATAGGAAATATGTTGCAAATACTCAATAATAATTGAGAATAACAAGATATTTTGAGGGGGGAAACCTCTAAATAACTCAATGAGAACACAAATCATAATATGATAATGAAATAAGACTCACTACCTCCTATAAATACCTTATTTATGCCTAGGATATCACTAGAGTAGTCTTAGATAGCCTTATATAAGCCTTAGGCCAACCTGAATAACCAAATAATAGTATGACTTAATTAAGAGTTAAGATAGCCACAATCAAATTATTCATAACCCTATGTACATTAAATATTAAGGGCATAAAACACCCTTTCTTTGGAGAAGCATTTTCCTCAATGCTAATCAACTATAAATTCTTCTTAATGAACACCTCATCCTCCCATGTGGCATCTTCAACTAGTAAATTATTCCATTGAATGAGATACTCAATGAGTGTCCAAGCCCTTAGATTATTTATGTGTGTTTGATGAATGAATTATGGTTCCAATATGATTCTTCCTTCTTCATTGAGCTTTGGTAATAT
>VDFB02067612.1:22767-33009 GCA_007258455.2 Sequoia sempervirens | reverse complement strand
GTCATATTCATCCATTCATCAAATAAATCAAGTTTATTTGATCAATCTCCTAAAGTCATCAATTTAAATTAAATAAATGAAATTTAATTAATTTGATCCTAACATCACCCTCCTCGATTAAATAAATAAAACATTTATTTAATTAAATCTAATATCACCTTTCATCCCCTTTAATAAACAACCTTAAATCTAGGGTCAAATGGATCAAAGCCCCTAATCGCCATCCTAAGTTAATCTTAATCCCTGACATCCTAATCTAATCACCCATCACATCCTCTAGCCTTCCCTAACTGCAATAAATAATCAATTTCTATTGGATTTATTAAACTTCATCACTTCAACATGGCATCTTTTAGGAATATTCCCTCAAATTTGAATTCAAAAACAAGTTGACATGTACATCCAACAAGGCATTTATGAGCTCTTACATGGCTCTTGCACAAGTCAAACTTAGCATTTAAACTCATCTTGTCATCAAATTCAAATTTGAATTTCCCTTGGCACATTGACCAAAATGTGCTCATTCCCACTATCACAAGGTGACAAGTGGCTTCCATCTCATTGGTCAAATCTTTATCCCACATTGCTCTATTTTGAGCTCTCTTCCAATTTGAAAATCTATAAATGAAAGCTTCATTTTTCATCAATCTATCTACAAATTTCATGCAAAGTCACTCTCTTCAATTGAGAACTGATTTTGTCCATTACATCTTCATCATTGGCTTATCAAGGGTTGGGAAAGGGTCATTTCTCACAAGTGACACCGATCCAATATGGAATAGGTATGCATCATGTCTCTTTCATGCTTCTAAGTAGTTTATTTTGTTATCTTGTTTGAAGAGGCATCATGCATTATTTCATAGGAGCATTTAAAAGGTTTGCATATCACTAATCCATGTTTGAGATTTTAGAGTGTTTGCAGACTTTGAAGGGTGCTTCACCAAGATGCACCAAATGATGGCTTAAGGCACAAAATATCTCAAAAGAAAGAGAGGAGATTACAGGTCTAAAGCTTTGATGCCATGTTGAAGTTGGGAAAAATCAACTCCACAACTCCCAAGGATCACTTGTAATCAAACACGTCATAGAAAGAGAGAGTAGCAAAGCTATGGAGGCTGAGAGCTATTGATCCAAAAAAGCATAAATCATTATGAATGAGCATCTTAATGATTATAAAACAGAGAATCCTTATAAAAAGATAATCAACTTAGAAACCCTAGCTGAGGATAAAACAAGATCATGACATGTGTCCTCATCCTATGATATGAGACATAAAAGAACATGACCTAAGTAAGCTTAAGTAATTAGAGGAAAATAAACCTAATAATTAAATAAATAATTAATTAGGAAATACCTTTTACTCTAACATATTTCAAAGCCCCTTGAAACAAATATGGATACCTCTCCTTATGTTCCTATAAATAGTTCCCCATGTATGACTATCTTGTTGGGATCTTGGTGCTCCATTTTCTTCTTAGCCCATGACCTTGTTTCAACGAGCATATAAGGAATGTATAAGATTTGATTTGTATGGATGTTTGGTGGTTTCAAATGATGATTAGGAAAAGACCAAAAGTGTATCTAGATCTAAAAACTTTATGATTGAGGGTTTGATAATGATATTTGAATTGTGAACTAGACTTTTGAGTTCAAATTTAATGGATAAAAGGGGTGGACTAGTCTAACTTAGAAGTAGGCAAATATTCTAAGATAATCTACCCACATATAGGCTAGTTTGATTCTTTAACTTGGATAAGGAAAACTTCCAAGCTAAACACTAAACTAGGGATAATGGGGGATATCAAAGATCTAGATAAACTATAACACGAGTCTAATCCTTATGTCTGGATGACTATATCGATGATGGTAAACTTGTTCTAAGCCCAAGTCTAGGTGTAATCAAAGGATTACGAATGAATGTGTAATGGGATATGATCAAATCTTAGGTTCACCTTTATTATGCTAATCAAGTCCATGTCTATAGGTTTGTTTGGTAAGACTAGAGGATTGGGTAGCAATAAAAACCCTAATGACAAAGCAATTGCGCCACAAGAGGGAACAATTGCATTAGCGATAGATTCAATTATGGGATTATGAACTACAATGGATGATAGTTCTAGTTACAAGATAGAATTGGTGATATGATAGTTAGGAGCAATTATGCTAGTCTGTGCAACATATGCACCTATCTAACCAACAATTGTGCAACTCTAGGGCACAATTGTGCCACTCTACAGTACAAATGTGCACTTCCGTGTAATAGTTGCACCAAACAATGTGACAAATGTGCCAAATAGGGTGTCAATTATGTTAAAGTAGGACAAATACAACACAATAGGACAAATACAACAATCTAGAGTTTATAATTAGATTTCTAGGTATCATAAGCAATTGCACTCCTTTGTGAAACAGATGCACTTATGTAATCCATAATTGCACCCAAGTTTACAATAAATGCAACACACAATGACACAATTGTGCCACAAGGAAGTACAAATGCACTAGGCTAGGACAATTATGGCACATGATTGAACAAATGTGAAATTTTGACCTAGGACTAAGTTTTTTGACTTTTGTTTGATATGTAGTTACATGGATTGAGAGTCCATTATGCAATAGGATAAACATATGTGTGATTGTGAAGTCCAAATGCATTACTCTGATTGGTTTTGATGTATTCTAAGTGTATTGAGCAAATATGGAAAGAAAACACTTCAAACAATAAGCACAATAGCTATTGACACTTTTTAGGGTGAGAGGTTGAATGGTTTCACTGGTATTATCACATAAAAGACACACCAATCACATTAACATCCTAGCTATTTAAGTAGGTGTGTTGAATTAATGCAAGCCCACTCACTAAGGTCATGTACCACCTTAATACCCCTTACCTTAGAAAGGCAAGGCCCTACCAAGGAATCAATGCCACCTCAATAAGAGAAGAGTACATGGTGAGTAACTTAGAGCATGATACTGTACTTTGTACCACACTAAGCCAACAACCGAAGGTCTTAAAGGTTTCTAATCATGAGGTTCATAGTGGAATTGGTGAACATTGAGCTTGTCTGTAATGCTTGAGATTGGAGGGGTCTCCTTTGCTCTCCTCACCAAACATGTCTCGATGGATTGAGGGTCATGTGGTTTGGTTCGAACTATGATAGCCATACTTTGGGGTTCAACTTTCGTTCTCCCCCTTTATATACCTCGCTTGAAAACATGGTTGAGTTCGTCCTTGGGGTGATGAAATCCCCAAGCAATCCTCCTAATGTAAGCAAACAAAAAGGATGTTGCTTTCAATTCCCAAGATCATTATCTGGAGTCACAAGGGAAGTGCATACACAAACAATCTATTCCTTGGGTAAACAAACAAAAATGCAAGTCCTAAGGTGTTTCTAATCTCTAAGATTGCAATAGGTGCAAGGAGAGAGCATATGTACCTGGGGACTTACCAGACACATCAAATAAATTTCATTCACCTTATGAAATTGAAGTGTTTTTAATTTATAAAAAAATAATCACACAAACCTTGCAATAGATAATGTCAATAGTTTAGGATTTTAGTCTTCGTCCCAACAATCACCACAAGTTGTTCAACCAAGTGATCAGTAACCCTAAAACCGAATAGACAATTGTGTGAATTTGACTGAAAAGTAAGAAAGTGAAGCAGATTTATACCTTCTATCAAATACAAACTTCTAAACAACAGATGTGCCTAACACAACCTTAGATGCGCCTATCTTTTACACAATTGCACCCAAACTAGCTTCAATTGCACCCAAAAGAGCAACAATTACACCCAACAGAGAAGCAAATGTATAATTCTACACAAAGACCCAAAAAAAAAAAAAACAAAGGCACATATATACTTCTAGGGGTTAAATTATCATTTAATTATTAGAAAATGGCACAAACAAGTTTATTACTCAAATACTCAATACTAAAAAAATAGAAAAGTTTAAGAAACCCAACATAAATAATTGCACCCAAACTAGCTTTAATTGTGCCCAAAAGAGTAGCAATTGTATCGTTCTATGCAACATATGCACTTATCTGAGTAGCAGTTGCATAAAGAGTCTTGTCAATTGTACCGTTTTGTAAGCAGTTGCGTAAAATGACCCTATAACTGAAAAAAGCACTTAAAAACTCACAAAATAAGGTTAAATTAGGGAAAAAGGGGTCCCACTAGACGTGTCAAAATGTATGACCTATAAATTCAATTATAAACTCAAAGATAAACAACAAAAAATAAGAATCACAAGCAAAAGATCACACCAATGAAGCAATTTAAAAGAAGATCAAATAAACAATCAATACCTTAAACCTGCAAGACCTTCAAGTTGAGCTCCATTGTTCTCCTCTTTTCACCTTGGAGAATGGTGTTGAAATCCTTGCTCTCAAATTTGTAATAAGCACAATAGAAATAAAGTACTATCGCAATTCAAGTATAATTTTGTTGCATGATCTAAGATGAGAAATGAATGATAAGATGGTTGCATTTATAGATTTTTGGTGACACCGATCAACGATCGAGGTTAGAGGAAAGACTTAAAAAGATCAATGGTGGAAGATCGATGAGAGGAATTGATTGATTGTTAACTAACTACATGATTTCAGATAACTGATTGCATGATTCAGTTAAGAGGATTGAATGGAATGATAACTCAGACTGATAGGTTGTTGACAAGGATTGATTGATTAGTTAACTATTTTGATATTTCAGTGCACTCAAAGTGAGTGGGAGTGGAACAAAATTGATGGATTAGTGGACTAAGAGTAAGTCTCAGCCAGGAGGTAAGGTGGAATTTACATGAAAATTTAATAATTAAATAAATTTAATTATTATTTACATGTGCAAGGAGAAATTTAATAAATAAAATAAATAATTTTAGTTGCTTTTTGGAAAATGGATAATGTTGAGAAATTAATGGATAAATTAAATAATTATTTAATTTTGAAAATGGATAATAGATAATGGATAATTAATTAAATAATAATAATTTATTTAATTAATTTAGAGGAATAGGGATAATTAGTGACGTAATTAAATAAATTAAATTTATTTAATTAATCCAAAAAGAATAATATTGTGAATTAATTAGTGGGTGGAAGGTAGGTGAATTTCCACATGGATTGTGGAAAGTCCGCTTCGGGTAAAACAAGGTAAGGATGGCAAGTGGATGCCCTCACAACAATAATAGTCACATGGTTGGTTTCCCTCGGGCTTTCACATGTGTTTGGTAATTTCTAGGTGGACTCCACTCAGATCCAACTATGATGTGAACTTCACACACGCTAGCATTATCTCCTACCTCCATTCTGTATTGTTGCATTGATGACATCAGATGGTGGCATTGCTTGCGGGTTTAGGATCAAGACAAGGTGTGTGTAGCAACCTCACCTTGTACAACGTAATAACCCTACGCGCATTTACATCACTCATTCCTTCAAAGGTGGTATTGGGCTCTACATTCTCCTCTCTTCTTGGCTTTCGGCTTGTTTGGGGTTTTCTTCAATGGTGGAAAAAACAAAATTTATAGTGCACATGTCTACCAATTCTTTGGTTTGCTTTGGGGTCAATACTCTAATTCAGCTTGGGAGAAAGGAGTGAAAAAACGCGTTTATGGGAATTACCGACTAGCGCCTTAAGCGCATTCTCCTGAACATAGATCCACACACAGTGGTGGCTATCAAAATGGTCTTGGGGAGGGAGCATTTGGTGCCCCATGAAACTCCACGGGTGAACTCTCAAATAGTTTCAAGGTTCCTGGCGTCTCTATTGGATCTCCATACTGCCAAAGAAGAAGCGAAGGTGTTGGTTTGCAAACTTTTCAAGAAGGGTTTGATGGAGGGGATGGATGAAATTCTCAAGGTAGCGATTCTTGGGGTCAGGGTGCCGAGACCCAAGGACCTGGAGCTGGTTAAGAAGCAAGGTGAGGTTATCAAAATATATCCATTTCTTTTGGATTTGAAGGGCATGGCTTTGGTGCGACACATGATGGTGGTGACAGTTGGGGTAAATTTCTTGAAAAAGAAGGTGAGGCTAGTGGATGTGAACGACTTCAAATGGATTGCTGAGTTCGATGCCTTTGCAAGGGAAAATGGTCTCATGTAAAAGGGTTTGGTGTCTAGTTTTGAATACTTTCTGGTAATTGGTTTTAGTTATCTATTTGGTGATTTTCCCAGTTATGGGCTTCTTTATCTATGTCCTATAGTCGAGCGTCCTATCCTCTTTGTAGTCAAGGTGTTGTTGGTGTTTGTTTTTGGGCTTGTCTAGTATTTTGGTGGTGGTCTTGCAAAATTTAGCTGAATCCTACATATACATTTGTATCCTCTTTTTGGCAAAATCACAACTTCTATACTTAAAACAAAAAATTGTGAATTAATTAAATAATACTAAAGTATTTAATTAATAGTGGAATGTGAAATTAGTAATAATTAAATAATTAAAAATTATTTAATTATAGGAGATGATATAAGATTTAATTAAATAATAAAATTATTTAGTTAAAGTCGGAAGAATAATTATTGCGATGTAATATTGGGAAATGTTAGTTGAATTTTAAGTGTCTACAATGTCTAACCAACTTTTTGTATGCAATTCATAATCATTTGTCTAATCTTATGTTTGAGTGCATTTCTACTATTTGATGAAGGATGAATATGATCATGCCAAAAAAATTGAGATCAAATTTCTAACACCATATTCAATTTTGTCAGAATGAGGAGACCTACACATCAATGCCTAATTGTCTTCTACAATACTATCATCCAAAACTTTTAGTCTTTTCACATATCTTGTTAGTGTTTTTATACTCAATCCAATTTTATTTGAAAGCGAAGAGATTTGATGCTTTCTTGGAGTTTGTGTACTTACAATAGAGGTCAACTTCACTCTTCTTAAAATTTTCTTATCAATTGCTCAAGATTTTTTACCAATAAAACTCAAACCTTTTGTAACATTTTGAACAATATCCTTTTCTCTATATCTTTTCCTCTTTTTTTGTGAAATCTTTACTCAATAATTGTAATGAGTCTTTTAGCTCATCAGAAGTAAGTATACTTGATAATAGTTGGGCTTGACCAAGTGTATCATTATTTTAAAAATACTTAATTATTTCCTTTGAAAACCTATACAATGACCTCTCACTAATTGTATTGGGTTGTTCAACAAGAAATTTCAATTTCTTTGTATCAATATCAAGTAAATGATCTATATTTCTATAAGAAAAATTTCTCTTAACCTCTTTAATTAGATTCATATGACACATACTTGTAGAAGGAAGACATCCAAAACCCTCTCCGATATTAAAGCTTCATTGAACCTTTGAGTCTTTGTCATCAACTATGTGTGGTTGGGCCTCCTTCTTGACATCAACTATATGTGGTTGAATTCCCTTTGCTCCAATATCTAAATTAAGCTTGACTTGTACTCTAATTTTTGTATGTTGAGCCCCTACATGTATAAAAGAGAGAATACTTGAGTCAGAATCATACATATTATTTATACAAGGATGGATCATATATATAAATTTATTTTCAAAAAGCATGTATGTATCTAGCATTAAAGAATATTCATAAAATGATTAGTCTCTTCAAGTGCATACATACCCTTAAGGTGGATGGAAACTTTGGGGGGCACTAAACCATATCTAAATTGTAAATTTAGTACTAATTTATTTGATCATTGTCTAAGTTATGGAGAATTTGAAATTGTGACAATCAATGGTAATTATTCTTGACCAAAACTAGTGGATATTGATGGTTTCTTGTCAAGTGAAAATAAAGAAAAAATCCATAGATAAATTCTCTAATAATGTCTTAGTTGTGAGGGTTAGGTCAAGTGACAAGGGGGGCAAGACATAATTTGGAGATAAGACATCCAAGTATCCTAGTAAACCTATAAAGTGTTGGAATTGTGGTATGAGAGGTCACATAAGAATAAATACAAGTATAGAAGAAATATGATTCCTTTTATAAATCAAAAGAAAATAATGAACTTTTAGTAATGATATTTGTATCTCCAATAATATTATCAACTTGATGAATCTTAATTGATTAATATTGATGCATCATATCACATGACTATATACAATGTGAATGGTACTTTGATTACAAGGAGAATGATAGAGAATATATTTTCCTTGGTAATAATAAATTCTTTGGGATATATCTAGCTAGAGAAAGTGAAAGCATCCTTTAGGGATGAGATAAAATTCTAAGGTTTTTACAAGTTTAAGGAGTTTAAGGAACTAACCTGGAGAATTAGAATAATAAGAAAATAAAAATGGTAAAGATCAAGTAATGGTGGAGTATTTATCTAAGGAGTTTGAAGTTTTAATTATAAATATTCTAGAAATATTGGATAGGGAACAATAAAGGTCCACACATTACAATGAAGTAGAGTCTAGTTGAAAGGTATCTATTAAAAAATTGTTATATTGAAAACCAAAATCCTCTTAAGAAGGCTAGTCTAGGACCATGTAAGCTTTGGTTATTACTTAATTTATGTCATAAATAGGGAAATTAGTGTCTTATCCAAGGATGAATAACCAAATGATGCATTTCAAACATAAAATATAATATTAAGATATATCTACGAATTTGAAAAAGCTAGAGAATAAGGCAGCGTGGCTTGAAGTGGTGAACATGTATATGGTATCAATAATTTGATGCATGTGCATAATTAGAACTATGTTTTTCAAGGAATCATGTTGATCATTATATACTAGCAAGTTGACTCGTTCAATCATGTTTTAGTTATTATTTATGTTTCAACATGATATGTTATCATTGAAAATAATACTTGATGGTAATTAAGGAACTCAAGGCCCTCAATTTTCTAGACTAGGTTTGATATAAAGTCCATTGAGGGTCTACAAGGCTTATAATTGGTATGAAGATTCATAAAGAAAAGGCTAGTATTCAATTATGTATGCTAATTAGCCACATATGCAAAGTTATATCAACCACTTTAAATCCAAATGTACTACCATGTGAAAATATAGTTCTTGATCTAGATTTTATAAGTGATTCAGGTAGATCTACAAACCCTAGAGAGGAACTAGTAAATTTGATGTAGGGTCCAAAGAGATCTACAACCTATGTTGAAGCCCTAGAGTTGAAGAAGTATGGGAAAGAGATCTACAAACCCTATAAAGGAACTAGTGAATACAATGTAGGATCTAAATAAATCTACAAACTATGTTGAAACCCTGAAGTTGAAGAAGTAGGTGAAATAGATCTACAAACCTTAGAGAGGAACCATTGAATTTAATGTAGATAATTTATTTAAAATCTATGCCTATAATTTAAAATTTATATGAATCTAAAACATGTGAGATTCAATATCAAAATTAAATCTAAAATAAAAACAATACATTTAAACCATTGAGTTGAAGAAATAGGGGTAAATACAAATCTAATACTTTTGAAACTTTTATATAAATTAAAAAATTATACATACCTTGTCTTTGTGAGATAAATCTTTGAGTTATTTCCTAAGATCATTCTTTATCCTTTTTTACTGAGTTTCATTTTGGTTCTTGATGACCATGCAAGGAGTGAGATCATCGTGCCATGCCTTCATTTTTAAAGCAGTTATTCTTGTCACAAGACCTATTTTTTACATTATGGATGACAAGTGGTTCACATTTCTAGCTTGAAAAAAGTTAGGTCATTTAATGTATGTTTCAACATACTTTTAGGTTATTCATGAGTGCAATCAACCTAGGTTATCTAGTTTTTAGGTCACATGGTGTAGTGGGAACACTTTTGGATTACTTGTGGGAGTAATTAGCCTATGTTATCTAATTTTCACTCACATAAGTGACATTGACAAAAGTTGAACAACCTTCTTATGCAAAATTCATCCCAAAAAATGGCGATGAAAAAATTCACATCAAATAGGTGTGATATTCTCTCAAAATGAGATATAGCATCATAGAAAGCTGACTCAACTTGAGAAAAAAAAAATGTCTTTACCAAGTCGATATCTTAGTTTTATATAAGGGAACAAGCTACCACTTAGGTAAAAAGCTTTTGTAAAACACTTGAGCTTCATATCAAGCAAATGAGGTGCCATAAACAACGTAATGGTTTTAACACTACCCCTGTGAATTAGGGGGGGATGTAAACATAATGTACATACTCTTAGGAATAGTAGGATAATACTTTATATTTTAATATTTTCTATCTACAATAAAAGATGAACTCAACAATCATTTTTATATTGTTAAATATGTA
>VDFB02067612.1:0-21949 GCA_007258455.2 Sequoia sempervirens | reverse complement strand
TTCCAAGAGAAACTTAAATTCCAACCCCCATCTCGGTTGAGGTTGGAGGGGTGATTAAGGATTCCAATGGCCTCTTTGAGCTTCCTTTTGAAGAAGTTGTCTTCTTTGAAAAGGATTTGAGGGTTTTCAAGGGCAATGTGATGCTTGGTCTTGGAGGAGTGCTCAGTAAGGGCAGATTTTATGATGTACTCATGCCTGAGGTCAACAACATGCTCTTTGATTTGGTGTAATAGAATGACCCATTTCCCAATATGGAGAGCCACACAAACAATTAACATACACACCAAGTGGAGAAACAAGTATAAAGGGTCTTTGGGTCTTTACATTTTTTATTCTCTTTTTCTCCTTGTATTTTTTCAATTCTTTCTTGTTTTCTCCTTTTTCTCCTTTTATCTTTCAACTTTTGGGTACTTAATTGTTGTTTTATTGAAGTTTGGACCAACCCTTCCCCTCATCTTTTATCTACCCAAGTCGCTTCTTCATTTTTCACTCTTCTCTCTATTTGCTTTGCATCCGGCAATGGATCATGGAGTATGATTTGAAACATTGATGTAAAAAAATGCAACACAATTTAATCTAGAAATCATATTACAACTTTATCATGGTGTGGAAACTTCGCGGTTTTAATAAATATGTACATTTTAATTGAACATAATATATATATTTTTATTGTATAATTCCCATTTATCTCATTTTTCTGTCTTTTTTGCATTCCATTACTAAGCTTGATACATATGAGGTAGAGTTGCTTGAAGGTTTGTGTATATCCTCAATATTCAACATTATAGATTTGTATTAGTATCATGAGGAAAATTTGAGAGATAATAGTGTAGAGGTAAAATGGGAGAATAAATACTACACTAATAAGAACATGAGATTGATGAAGTTTTGGATATTAGAATTAGGATAAGTACAAGAAATAGAAAATATGAATAATATTTGGTGAAATTGGAAGGAAGGTTGATTGAAGACTCATCTTGGATTTATAAGGTTGAGGTAGACCAATTTGGCTCCCCTCTAGCTGTTAGAAAGTAAAGGACTCACTTTTCAAATTACCTCAACCATCTAATGTAGGAGAATCCAAGATGTAAGAGAAATCTCACATCAACTAAAAATATTTTCTTTCATGTTTATTTGTAGGTTTACAACAATGTTCCAATTATCATTCAGACATTACAACTTATGGTTATTGCCACAAAATCATACACTTAGTTTTAGACTCATTACTAAACATATTAGAGTTTTGTCAAGTCACTATTTTGATTATGTGAAAACTCTATGAGCTTTACAACAGCATTTGGTTACATTTCTAAGCTTATTGGTCCTAGGTAGGTTAGTGGTATAAATTGCACCGAGATCCATTGCATGATTCTCACCATTCATTCTAGAAAGTTTCCTTTTACATGTTTTAAGGCTACACATTTCATCCTGCATTAAGCTTTGTAACACATTGCAACCAACACAAATCACTCCTAAGGCTAAAGACTCACTGTATAAGCATGACTCATGATCATTCAAAGTTAGTTAAGGACTCAAGAAATTAGAGATATAGAATTAGAAGTTGATTAAAATGTTCAATAACAAAATAACTTTGTGTTGCAATATCATTAGAGCACTATGTAATTTGCTCATATTGGTGCCCCATATATCATTGAAGGCAAATGGCTCATGTTGTAAGTCATTATGACATACTAGAATATATAGATCATGACTATGGATCAATAAAGATCAACTCTACTATATGTTGTTTCATTGAGTTCCACTGTGTGTGTTTGTGCATTAGACAACATAGTTGGATATATTTAATTGGACTATTTGACCTTAATTGCATTAGTTGTCTTTGATCCTTAACATGACTATAAAGCCATTCTCTTTTTGGGGGTTGATATAAGAGAACTTGTTCCCTAGCGATTTGGTAGCACAAGTCCAACAATAAAACAATTACATAATTAGATGAACTAGAAAATGAAAGTGTGCAATTAGTAGGAATTGGATCCACACAATAAATAACATATTCATGTATATGAAGTGATCTAATTTGATGAAATTGATCCAAAAATCCATACTAATCTTGCATGGAATCAAAATAGATTACATAACATTAATTATTTTAATTATCACTCGTACAAACTACTACCATCCTTTCTTTTATTTAAAAAACAAATTAGTAACACCATTTTTCTAAGGGTTGCATTCATAATTCTCTCCCTGTCTTAACTTATATTGTTTAGAAGATGACAAATGAAAACCCAAAATTTGAAAGCCCAAACTTAATATCATCATCCCTTTTTAATGAATATTTCCTATTTAATTGAAACCATTTCATTGAGATCCTTTTGGCTGAAGCAGGTATGTTGAACCAATGGAAGCATCAACAATAATTCGTTTGCTAAGCTATTTAAATAAGGTTGATAACATGGATAAGCATCGTTGGTCCAAGTTGGTTGTTGAGGAAGAGTTAAAACGTAGGAAAAAGACTTCGATGAAGTAGAACAACAAGTGGTTGGGGAAGTGGGACATTAAGCTGCATGAATGTCCTAACACTATTGAAGGGTTAAAAAAGTTTGTGATAGAAAAGTTCATAATTGCCATGTGGACAAATCAGATTGGTTGCAAATAATACATTATGTCAAAGAGTTCTTCAAATGGGAATATGATGAAAAAACTTACTTGAAGGATGTTGTTAAAGGAAAAGCTAAAATATTAGTTGCTTAGTTGAGGCCTAGACCTCATCATCTTAGGTGTGAGATGGGTAAATAGAGGGTCCCCAAGGAAGAATGAGAAGAAAGAACTTGCATTTTTTGCAACAAAGGGGCAGTTGAAATTGAGCGACACTTCATCTTTGAATGTGCAGCGTATGAGGATATCCGTATTTAATTTGAAGACAATTTGAAGGTGGACAATTTGAATGAATTATTTGAAAAGACAAGACTTCACAAGACGACACACTTCCTCATCAAGATTCATAATAGAAGAACCAACATCGAAAAATATTGGAAACTTGTTAATATTGAAATTCCTTTATTCATTCTTGTGAGTATCCCTCCATAGGACCTTGCGTTTATAAATCTTTTTCCAACTCGTTTCTTCACCCTTTCGGCTTGAAAATATTCCATTGATACAAAAGTGTGAATTTCTTTTTAGCCAAGCCATCAATATACTTGCTTATCTAATATTTTCAACAATAATTTTTTAGCCTCGAACAATTTTGATGCTTTGGCGACTGACTATCAAACCCCTATAAAAGCATCCAAGCGGGGAGCAGAATTGGAAAACAATTTGATGAAAGGAACGAAGATGAAGCGAGATAAAGGAGTAGGAGGAGGAGGAGGAGGGCCGGCAGCAGCAGAGAACCCTAAAAATGCTGAGGGCAAAGGCAAATCAAGAAATAGCCGATGGGACAAAGAACAGCCCAAGGAATCGAAGCCAAGTTCTTCCAAGCCTCAGTCGTCAAAAGAGCCAGAGGAAGCCAAGGTGGCCGTGGACCCCCAAGTTTCGAACCCGCGACCTGCAGAGCGCACACCAGCTGGAGCATCGGCATCTTCTCAGAACCCTCAGGCGGCAGGTGATGCAAACAGTCCTGCGCAATGGAAAGCAGTTCAGGCGCCGCCTCAGATAGGCTTCGAGGTGTTGGAAAAGCGATCCATCACCATGTCTGATGGTACCATCCGCTCTTACTACGCTATACCTTCCGATCCTTCCCACCAATCGCCCTCCTTCGCAGGTAATCACCCTACTCCTGTGCCCTATTTTCTTGACATTTTTTACAAATATTGGATTTGTGACATAGGTTAGATAAGAGTTGGATTTGTGATTATAGAAGTGTATATACAGTGATATGTAACAAATGCTTGGCACGTAAATGACTGTCAAATTAATGTTGAAGTGTTTTTATTATTCACTCATTCCATCACACCACCCCCTTACATCCATTATGGTTGCGCCTATCTGCCTAATAACCAGAATATTCGTGGTACTGAGAACAATAGCAAAATTACAAACACTACGATACAGTAAACCTTGTGTCCTCCTGTCCTCTTATTTTGGAAAAACATTGGGTAAATTTTCGTATACCACGTACATTGATTTATCAGATTCACCCAAATACTGTTGACCTGAGTTGGTTGGTTGGAACGGGGCGTCGACATGCTATAAACCCATGTTTGATCCCCCAACGGTAAGAACCCCTTAATTATTTGGGAGCTTTTTGATCCCCGGCTAAGGTTGACGATTTTATAAAAATAATTTTGCTGCTATGGATAAATCCTATGTTTTTCTTTAGTATCAGGTTGGAAGGCCTACATTTCTTATTTTTTGAATTGAAAACATTCGCATGCCATTTTATAATTGCAAAAAGTATTCATTCCTAAAATTTTTCCTTGCAGGTAACAGTACATCTATCCCCCACTTTGATAATGCAAACTTTGGTATGCGTGATTCAATCGCTGGACCTTACCCTGGCCAAGAAATAAGTAATCCATATAACCGGCCTGAAAATCCTCTTCTAAGGGAAGCTGAGATTGAGAGGTTTTACGCAGCAAATCCCACGAGACCTGGCGGCCCTGTTTATGAAGCTTCAGCTTTCAATGGCCCAAACAATCCATTTGGTGCAAATAGTGAATCGTTTTCTAGAGAAGCTCAGCCTGTTGAAGGTTCAGTTCCTAGGGATAGGGATTCTCAGTATTTTGAGGTTGGGCGTGATAGGGATTTCTTCAGGCCTGAGGGGCCTGGCAGGGAAGAACATCTTTATAGGAATTCGGGCCCTGCAGCTTCTGGCAGTGACATGGAGTATATGCGGCAGATGCGAGAAATGGAGGCACAGGATTATTACAGCAAAGAACAGGAACGGGCAAGGTTTTCCCGCATGGAAGAAGATTCAATGAGACAGAAGATGCCCGCAGTAGCAAGATCATATGACAGTCCACATGTGGCGTCTGGGTCAGGGGTGCTGCCTAATGATAGGGAACAGTGGATTTCACCATCCCGCATGGCGGGACCCAGTGGCTTTACAAACAGAGGGAGGCAAGATTTGCAGTATAACAACAGTCCACTGACTAGGAAAAGAGAGGAAGATCATGATTATCAGCGCCCTTCCAAATATCAAAAGCAGAATGATGGTTATGATAGGGCACCGGTTGATGGTCGCCCCCATAATAGTGATGTGCAGTTTGTTAGGGAACCTGTGCATGCCTTAGGTTCTGCTGGTAGCAGTGAGGATTTCAAGCAAAAAATTCAGAAAGCCTTTCTTCGACTGTCAAAAGTACTATGTGAAAGTCCAGAAGAATTCCACAAATATGAAGAGGATGGAAAAGCTGGTCAAGTGCGGTGTGTTGTCTGTGGCTGGTATGTGGGGTTATTATTTACATTTCTGGTACTTGCATTTTAAAGTTTCTTGTATTTCTCAATTATGTTGTTTCTTAGGTTTGAATGGTTATGCAGCACCCATTAAAACTTGGATTGTGTTTTGATGGATTTGTGATCGTTACTGTTTTGCCATTTGCCATGTACCATATTCTTTATCAGCCATGGCCACATTGTTTTTAAATATAGCCACTTATTTAGAATGGTTTTGCAGCAATGTTATCACTGTTGTCAGGACTTATATCAATATGTTATCACTATTTTCCTAATATTAAGCAATGTATATTGAAGGAATGCGATTGTATCATTAAGGTTTGTGATTCATTTTCTTTAATTATGTAGTTTGAAGCCTCTCATAATAATATTTTTGAGAAATATTTTGTCTTTATTTATATTGTTCTTTTTTCTTGTAGAATTTGGATGGATAAAATGCTTCCTGGAATAATAAAGAATTTGTATTGTAAAACTCTATAGTTGCAGTCATAAGAACATTTATCGATAAAGATTTACATGTAGATACTAGATTGTCATTCTTGGACTGCAATAACTGTAGTCTGTGTTTATTACTGTATTAATGGTCTACAGATATCTTCCTATGAAGTATGTCACATGGTGATGCATCATTAGAATTTAGTCTGTTTTAATAACTCTCAGTAGCATTTATATAGATCCAAAATACTGTCTAGGATGCCCGAGATGTTATCTGCAAAACTTGAGTAGTATGCTTTCTGCTACTACGTTGCTCATGGATTAGCCTCTACTGTAAATAGCATGCTTCAAGCATTCTATGTATTTTGAGGTGTTTTATTTGGTTGTGTGTTTCATGATAATCTCATTCATCTAGGAAATTCTGACCCATTGCTTAAAATTCAGAAGCCTGCCTGGCTGACTTTAATTTGTCATCTGTAACATTTTGATTTCTGGAGTGTCCTGTTATTGAATCAATTTACTGGATAACTTGAAACTTTAAAAGATGCTAGAATAGGAATTTGTGCTCTCTTGAATTAAGTAATTAAAACATTTGATAACAAGGAAATCAGTTCAATATTATGATGTTGTTTCATAGTGGTTAGCTTTCAGATTTTTATGCTGATTTGGTTGTCTAAGTTGCACTGTTTGCTGTGTTTTGCAGGCAATCAAAATCTTTTATGAATACTCATGCCCTTGTAATGCATGCATATTATGCTGAGAATCCTAGACTGCGAACAGATCACTTAGGACTACATAAAGCATTATGCGTTCTGATGGGATGGAGTTATGCCTTGCCACCTGACATTGCAATGTCATACCAGTCTCTCACATCACCTGAAGCAGTAGCAAACAAAGAAGATCTAATATTGTGGCCACCTTTGGTTATTATTAACAATGCATTCAGTGGAAAGAAAAGAGATAGCATTGGAAATCGAGAGATGGAGGAGAAACTCAAAGGTGCACAAGAACAACTTGGAAATTTTCTCATTTGTTTTCTCTTCCTACTTCATTGTACGAATATTCAAGCATGTTTAAATAGTGATTTCATATATAGTGGATGAGGTCTGTCTAACATGTACAGGAAGCTTTTTAACTTTTCTCACAATAATTCTTCATTTTGCTGCACATCGTTTTTGCCAAGTACCTTTGCTCTGGCTTTGTTATGCTTCTGTGCTTGTTGAGTCTTTTTTATCTTTGAATAATATTTATTAGGCTGTGTGATTGAAGGTAGGAAAGTGTCTCAATCTGAAAGATAGATTTTATATAAATAGGATTCCAAACCCAATTTTTAGCTATTTTATAGTCAATGCAAATGGAAAGATCACTTTTCTATGATGAATTACCCATAAAAGTGCAGTGATTGCTACTTTTTGGTAACGAATTTGGCATGCCAGAGGAAGCAAGCATGGCAAAGGAACTCCTCTAATCTCACCTAACAAACTTTAATGGATGGCAGTTCTGAAGATGGGCTATTTATATGCAGATAGGGTGGTTCTTTTTTAGATTTGAGATATCTAAGTTATACCTCTTAAATTTCATGATCATATGGAGTGTTAATGCACTGTGCAATAGTAAGTTGAGTGATAAGAGATGAATAATGCCCCATAAGGACCTTGGCATTCTCATTTATCATTTATTTTTCTCCGAGTTTCGGTACAGGTGTATGGGGATGTGAGGATGCATTTCTTGCATGGAAAAAAAAAATCTTACAATTTGGAGGTGGTGGGGGCAGATTTGGGAGATGTCAGGATGTCCTTTGATGTGCCAGGGTTGTAACAATGTTTTTCTCAAAACAGGAAACGGCCCTGGGATATCAAAAAGATTCTTAAAACAAGTAACAACTAATGTGATGTGAGAATAAAAGTCAGAAGGAACATGTGGGGATGTCTTCTCCACATCCTTGCATCCCAAAATTGTCTGGCACAGCCCCAGAGGACAAGGGATGCATTAGTGTAACAGTAAAATTCATCGTATCATGCTATATCTGAGTAAAGATGATGCTTATTACTTAACCTTGTCATTGCCTTTGGATGATAGTCCTTATGGTACATTATTTAAGAAGTTTATATTAAACATGTTACCGAATGTTCTGTTCCAGTTTGATCAGGTCTCTATTGTTATTGGATTTCAGTGGATTGAGGTGTAGTTTTATTAATTAGTCCATCAGAAGTCTGGTTTTGTTTTGGAAAGCAAGCTTTCCACTTATTGTGGGTGTGCTTGTAAAAGCAATGACCAAAGTTGGAATCTCATCCCAAACCCATGGGAGCATCCTGAAATAGTAGACTTTTGACTCTTTGAGAACTTCATCCTTACCAACACTTTGATTTGAAGGTCTAACAAATAAAAAAGTAAGCCTTTCATTTGCCCATAGATACTTTGCGGGCAGGCTTATTTAATTTGATCTGCATTTTCTGTCAATTAGATCCTAGCAGAGGCCGTTGTTGATTGACATTTAGCTAGAATTTAGTTTTGATCAATATGTTTTTTCTGCGGCTTTAGCCATACCACTGGTTTTGAAATTGCAATTTTAAATTGAAACATGTATGCCTGTATTTTATTTCAATCCAGTTACTGCAAAATAATTTAAGGCTCTATTCAAGCTTGCCAATCACTCCATTATTGTGTCCTAGGAGCAAACTTTTCTTAGAGTATACCCTTGCTCTCATAATTGCACCTAGAGAAAACAAGTTCCTTGGTGGAGGGTTTCTCATTCTGTGTGAAATTGAATTCAGAATTTCAGAGGTATCTAATAGACAAATTTCATAATAATAAAGTATTAAATTGCTAAATTAGACAAACTTGAATAGTTTTAAATAACTCACTAAATCATCCCTCTAAAATGTTGTAAATACCTCGATCTTCTTAGATGAGACAATTAGGAAATTTGACCTAGTTTAGGAGTGCCCTTTTTTTATCTTGAAGCAATTGAATTGGGAAAATCTTTTCTAATCTCTCACTGCTAAAATATTGCAGAAAAGAAAATTCAAAAAAGACCATTCTGTTCATAATGTGATACTGGGTTTTTTTGGTTTAATTTTCTTTTGCATGACAAAATCACTGCATTGAAGTTGACTTTTATAGAGGATCTTGGAGTCTCTGTAAGTTAAACTCCTCCATTTTGAGTAAAGTAATCTAGTATTAGCAAGTTTTGACAATGGTGGACCCATAGTTTACATACTCTCGATTAATCTCAAAATTTGCATGCCGAGTAATCTCTGCTTTTACTCGCGGGTAGTATGTAGATGGATTTTCTCCTGTCAAATTATCGAGTAATCACCAGTGGCTTGCAAAAAATCCACAAACTTGGCATGTTTGTGTGTGTATAAATATGTCTGTGTGTGTATATGCATGCAAACTTGGCATCCTGTGTATGTTTATAGATATGTATGTGTGCACAGAGCAGTCCTGAGTATACACATACATAAATATCCACACACATTTGCCGTAGCCGAGTATTTGTCGAGTATTTGCCGAGTTTTTCCCGAGTCAAAATTTTTGGGCTTGCCGAGTACTCTCTGATTCCGAGTATGTAAACTATGAGTGGACCTATTCTCTCATTAACTTATGTGGCATCTTGACGTGTTAGCAAGTTTTGGCATTGTTGGACCTATGCTACTTCTCATGCAACATCTTGAGCTTCTTATCAGTATGCAATTGGTCAGTTCAATTTAGACATTGGACCACCTTTAAGATTTGAGTTAGTTAAGTCGTCTAGTTTGAGATGTTTTAATCTTGTAGAACCATTTGATAATATTGGATTTGCTATACATATAGGCAATGGACATTGTAAGAAATTTCTCATAGTGTAATGTTTTGTGTTATTTATGGTATTTGTCTGGATAACCATTAAACAATGAGAAATTGGCACTCAGTAGGCCATCATATAATTTTAGTCTGACAATAGGACTGAACTTTTTATTCTCCATCTAGTTGGAGTTGACCTTGCTTGTTCAATGCACTAATAAAACATAGGAAAAATGGATATGGATGTACCTGATACGTAACCATTTTCTATATGTTTCTGGTTATTGAAATTGTTGCCCATTGTTTGATATAGAAATGATGTGAATTTCCCAGTCTTTGACCATACCACTTAACAGTTCTACGTGAAATCCAAGGGATAGTGAATATTTCCAGATTGAGGGTTATATTTCTTATTTGAATTTGAGAACTTATGCTATGGAGGAGAGGGCATCTGTAATTGTAACTTCTTATTGATTGTTACTAATTACAAATTATGTATCATGTGAATACTATATGGTGAAATCAGCAATATGTATAAGCCCTGGATACATGCCTGGGATGACTTGTTGGTTATTTTGTAGTTACACCCTCCCTTCTATGATGAATTCATATGATTATTAAATTGACCCTTTATTCCTGGACTTGGTGGTTGCAAAGACCCTCAGATGGATTTATTATATTTACACTGTTCAAATGTGATGTTCGGAGGCCTGAAAAGAATAGTTGTTCAGGTGGCTGTAGGAGATATGCTACTATGCTTTTTAAGGATGTTGTAGTGTGAGTATAAGGAATATGGGGGAGTGGTCAGAGCCAAGCGATTTGTGAGCCCAAATGGCAATGAGGATGCTGATAAATGTTAAATGTGATGTACTGATGATATCCATAATGCACCAGGTGATGTTCATACTCGAGTCCTCACAATGATCACTAGATTATTTATTAATTATTATGTTGTTTCTCTATGAACATTTGTGCTTGATAGGACTTCATGGAACATTGACTCCACTCACAGGTGTGCACACTCCTGTGTTCATACAGACATTCACATTCATACACAATAACCAATGTTCATGGCGCACCAAGTCCAACACTTTTTGACACATGCAGTGCACAATAGCAAACTCATCTACATACACCTGCATTCACACTGCGTGCACACACACTTACGTACATAGCACATGTGCTTGCATATTTGTGCACACATGCAAACACCTGCATTCATACACAAAACATTTTGAGAAACACAGGAACATAAACACACTCACACAATCACACGCCTTCAACCCCATTCATACACATAAACATGAGGGATAAACACAATCACATGCCTTCAACCCCATTCATACACATAAACATGAGGGATAGAGAGGGTCATCAATTTACTCTTGTGATGTGTGTATGAAAATATGATCAAGGGGTCTGTAAAAGATGTGTTTATAAACGATAAATATTGGTCACACAGCTTCAATGATTTTTGAACTTTGTTCAAAGTTAGAATTTAAACTTGCTTTAAATGAATTGACTTATATCATAATTATAGCATGGTTGAAAAATCACTGTTCTTGATATTATATGTAATGTATAGTTTTCTGCTATGTTTGTTGGTTAGGGTTTGGTGGTTTGCTGATTTTCTTCCCCTAGGTTTGGCATGGCTGGGTTTGGCAGTATTATGTGTGTATATATTTATACATGTATGTATGTATATATACATGTACATACATATATGTGTATGTTATAAACTTATGTATGTACATATACATATATACATACATACATATTACATGCATATTACATACATTTACATACATATGTGATTCAATTGCCAAACTTTAAAGATAAATCAAAATGGCAAGTCCTATTATAAAAAATTTAGCACATCTGCATCTTCCCATTGATCCAAAGATACATTGTGCTTTTACCCTGTAAAAAGAAATGACGAAGCCCTCAGGGTTGGAGTCAAAATGCTATTTGTCAAGGAGAACAGCAATTTTTTTTGGACAGTTTATTGACAGATGCCATACCCAAAAGTTTATTAGAGGGAACCTATAGACCAAATTTCACCATTATTGCAGTTAATCATATTGGCCCTTTTTCTTAAAGCTGATAGTTGAATGGATGTTAGAAGCAAAACAACTAAATAGATTGGCATATAGCCTATGCTTTCTTAGGCTGACATAACCATGGGTGCTGCAAACATCCCACAGACAAGAAGGTTAAAGTATCCTCACTTTTAGTTCTTTCATACCTCTAGCAGTGAATCACTTGAACAGGGTACAGGAACCTGGGCAAACCCAGGCAGGACCCAGACCGGAATGAGGATCCTGTCTGGACTTGTTTGGGTGCAGCCAGGGTTCCTGCAGATTATGGTAACATAGCTTTTCAGCAATGCTTTTAGTTTGATACATTAGTCAGCTTAAGTTTTTTCCTTTGTAACAGTTTAAGATTTTGGTGTAGTGGAAAAATGGTAGTGTATTAACATTTCTGGCAACTTTGCTGGGGAGGGTTTGATTCTCACCCTTGGCAGTTTAGTTGCCTTGTGGTTGATTGTGTCCCATTTGTTGGAGCTCTTGGCTTGGCGTGGTTAAATTATTGAGTTACGGGACCCTCAACCCTGCCTTTGGGTGATCTCAGTTTCTTTAATGTCCATGGTGTCATACTCACAAAAGTTAGAGCTTTTGGTGTATCAGCAAAATCGTAGTGTTAACAATTGCCAATCCTTTTGACTTAATTCTTAGGAGGAAAGGTAAAATGAGTGTGATTGCAAGGCGTTTTTGGGTGATGGACATACATGTCCACATGAAACAAGCCTTTTGACTTAAGATTCTAGGAATATAAGTTATGGAGAATGTGATTGTAAAGCATTTTCAAGAAAGGGTAACAGCCACACGACACTGAGATTCTAAGAAAAGGGAAATGAATACTGTGGCTGCAAATGATTTTCAAGGGACAACTCACCCTTTCTGCCGAAATCATGGTGATTTTTTAATCATTAGAAGAACTCAAAAGACAGGTATATCGAGTATGATGATGTTGGTGCTTGCCAAATAATCAACCTCCCAACAAGAAAACCTGCTGAGCAAATAACAAACGATTTCCCAAGTTCAATGTCTGTTACAATGTTTGCGTTTATCTGGCATCAGCTTTTGAAATTTAGATCAAGTGTTTTGTGTGTTTTCATGTCATTATCAGCAGGCGTGTCAGTTTCCTTAAAATCTGATCGCCTTTGTTAGTTAACTCACTGTGTTAGCGGCATGGCTTTTATGTGAGATAAAAGATTGACTTTACTCCAATAGATCCCTCTGAATAATTATTAGGAAAAAAGTTCATAGAGCTTATAACTGTTCTTTGTAAGTCTTGAACTAAAGGTGCTATGCTCTGTGGTTTGATCTATCGACCATGAAATATTGGATTTGAAACTACTAAACATGGTTAAAGCTGAAAAATCTAAACATGTTGTTTGGATTATGCTAACAGAATTTGGTGTAGCAGAATCTCCATTTATCCAATAGGGATACTACAGTTGGCATCTTTATGAATGGATAGTGGATTAAAATGCATGTATGTAACGAGTGTGATTGTGGAGGGGATTAGATCTATGTTGCATCATGAAAGTTGAAACAAGCCTTAGAAAGGATTTGAATGTAAGATATTTACCTCATGGTGTAATGGAGTATAAGTTATGTTACAAAGAAATTGGAAATTTGGCCTAGATATGCTAGGTTTTCCATGAAATTGTTTGTCTTACAAAATTTCATTTAGGTTGTAATCATCACTATATATTGGAAAGGGACCTAAATTCTGCAAATTCAAGTAGTGGACTGTGGACATTTTGTACAATCATTGCATTCAACAGGTGGGTGAGCAGCCTGATAGAAAATGGAAAATCTAAAGGGTGGTTGAATAACTGTGTGTGAATATCCATACTTAAATGTGGTAACCGCTCCAACTTCTCTTCTCTGTTTGTAAAGCATCTTGCTAGGGAAGTGAAATCTTTTGGAAGGACATCAAGGCAACTTATTCTGCCGCTTCTCAAACTCTCTGGTTAAATATGTATGTGTGTGTGTATGTGTGCACACACACACATACACATGGGAAGGGAAGTCTTTTGGAAGGACATCAAGGCAACTTATTTTGTGGCTTCTTGAACTCTCTGGGTAAATTAAATGGAAACACCCACCTGCAAATGCACCTGAATACACACACATACACATATATGTACATACACAGACACACACACATGGAAGTGAAATCTTTTGTAAGGACATTAAGGCAACTTAGTTTGTGGTTCCTTGAACTCTCCAGGTAAAGTAAATGGACACACCCGCCTGCACAGGCACCTGAATACATCCACACACCCACACATATAACATGTACATATGCAGGCACACACGCACAGAGACAGACAGACATGCATCGCTTGTCTGTAATATGGATGGTAAAATTCCTGTCGATTGGAGGGTTGTATACACCATGGATTTGTTGAACAGACCAAATAATTCCTCTTTTTGTTGTTACTTCTATCTTTTGGATGCGGCATGATAACATCATTCTGAATATCTTTTTGGACTTGTATGTTTTATAATTGTATGACAATTATTTTTTATTGCATATGTGTATGAGTGGTATATGAAGTCTTTGTATATTCAGCAACTTAGCTCTGTAAGGAAAGATCCTTGTGCTTCTGCATGCTTTAACAATACCTATAGTTTAAATTGCCTGATATATCTATATCTCTAAAGATCACAGATGGTTACCGCATTTTTCATGTATGCCTATCACATGCTTCTCTTGGTGCATTTAAATAATTTATTCCATGCTCTTTATCTTGGAATGCAGAAAGTGCCTAATTTTATTGTAACTGGGATGTTAGTACTCATCTTGTCAGATGGTATTTGCATACTCTTAATATGTGTGCGCATAA
Organism: Sequoia sempervirens; assembly: GCA_007258455.2. Lineage (NCBI taxonomy): Eukaryota > Viridiplantae > Streptophyta > Pinopsida > Cupressales > Cupressaceae > Sequoia > Sequoia sempervirens. The sequence continues at coordinate 7,452 of VDFB02067612.1, read as the reverse complement.
TGGATAGCAGTGGATTTTTCAAACTTAAATTTATCATTACGCTATGAACTATGAACAAAGTGGTTTGGCCACTCTAAAGGTTCACAAATCTAGGATTTGATCTTGGAGGGAATTCATTTTTGAATTTTAATGAAACTGATGGTTATGATATTGAAGTGAAATTGTGCCCATTCGTTTATACATTTTAGCCTTAGAAGATCATTACCCCTTCTGTGTCTTTAACTCATTGTAATCAGCAAAACACAGTGGTCTTTCAGGCATTTTCAAACCAAGTATGTAAAATTTATGCATCTAAACTGCCTATTTCAAAATATTGTGGCTGCATAAATGCCGTGAATTACTTTGGAAAGATGTAGCCTTCTAAAGATTGAAATAACTGATTGTAATGTAGGAAACTGTGATTTAGCTTGTGAGATTATGTTTGTTGCTTACTGCTTGCAGAACTTGGGTTTAGCGGTGGAAAGGCAAAGGCACTGCATGGAAAAGATGGCCACTATAGAGGCACTGTAGTAGTTAAGTTTTCACCCTCTTCTTCTGGGATGCGAGAGGCAGATCGGCTGGTTAAATATTTTGAAGTTAATAAACACGGACGGAAAGATTGGTTACGAGTGCAGGCTTCAACAACAAATCAAGAAAATGATGATAAGAATCCAGATTTAGTTCAGATTGATGAAAAAACTAAGCTGGAAAAGAGGGTCTTCTATGGTTATATTGCGATTGCTGGGGATCTCGAGAAACTTGATTTTGATATGAGAAAAAAGGCAATAGTAAAAAGCAGGAGAGAGATTGATGCCACAGCAGATGGTGAGATTGTGTCAACATAATATGGTCACCTTTGTTGAGGTGCCCTAGATTTCAATATTTGCTGGGATGTGTAGAAGAACTTAATGTGTGGTGTGGTATTTCATGCATGTTTCTTAAGAGTTTAGTGATTGATAATGCTGTAGACTATGGATTCTTCTAGCATGGAGTTGGCTGAGTCAACAAACTGTGAACTTGGTTCGTGAATTTCAAATGCTTATCATACAATTCTTAGCATGTATCCCCTTGATTATTGGTAAATTTGCAGTGTATAAATGTGGATTGTGCCTGCTGTGGGATGAAATGGTTTACTCAATTTGCTGGGAACCTGGGTTCTGATTATTTTTTCATTTTGTCCTATATCATGGCATTCACCTCAGGAGGACTTGAATAAAATAAATTGGGAAGTTGGAAAGGCCCTTTATTCAAATTGAAAACTTTGTTAGCAATTGCATGCTGTATTCGCCTACTTTACACAGTGGCTGAAATTATGTCACTTTACCTGTCTCTTTTTCAAGGCATAAGGTTGAGCCCCAATATTGTATAGTTTGCTGTTTTTATCATACTGGAACTATTACTCTTTGAAAATATTAGCCATTAAGCAGTATTTGCAGAAAGAATTTAGGATTCTGTGTTTGGATTGATGGAGTGTTTTGAATATTCCTATTGTGCTGCATTTGTCTATAAGACTTTCTTCTGGACCAGTCCCACTTGTTCATTCAGGGAAGTCATGGAGGGCAATTTTTTTAATCTTTTTGTTTCTTTCCCATTTCTCCAGCCGGCTTTTGATTGTTTTTATTTTTACATCTTTTCTACTGACATTATTTTAGAATGCATGTCTTTTTTTCTGGTGGTGTGAGTGTATGTCTTTTTGTCTGTGTAGTTACTTTTTCTATCAAATCTGCTCCAAATGTCTTTGTAGTCACCTTTTGCCTATCTGCTTTATTTATAAAGATTGCTATTTGTTTATACCTCAGCTTGGTGAATCACCCGAACTTGAACTTTTATTTTTATCACTTCTTATATTAATAAACTAATAATACAAACATAATCCTAAAAGGCTGGTAGGGATTTACTGCTGCCCCCATTTGGATTGATGGAATGTTTTTGAATATTCTTATTCTGCTGCAAATGTCATTTTCAGACTTTTCTGGATCTGTCCCATTAGCATCTTTAAGGACATCATGAAGGGAAAGCTTATAATCTTTTCATTCTTTTCATGTTTCTTCAGCTGATGTTTGATCATTTCCATTTTGACATCATTTCTGCTGACACTGTTTTGGTATGCATGTCTCTTTTTCTCGTGGTGTGATTTCATGTCTATTGGCCTGCATAGTTAGTCTTTCTATTACATTTCCTCCTATTGTCCTTGCAATCAACTTTTGCTCATATGCGTTATTTATAACGATTGCTATTTTTTTAAATCTCAGCTTGGTGAATTGTTTAAACTTGAACTTTTATTTTTATTGCTTTTTATATATTAGTAAATCAATAATACAAACAGAATCCTAAAAGGCTGGTAGGGATTTTGCTTGTTAGTAATAGCTTTGAATAGGGTGAGGAGATGATCAAGCAAATTAGGCGGTCCAGCATTTCGGCAATTTAATTATTATTTATCATCCAGCTTTTGTCACTTGAAGTAAGACAAGGTAGTTTCATTCAAGGATTTTACTCATTTCTTGGTCCCTAAAAACAGCTAAAGTAGAACATTCAACATACAGAACCATTTGATCGTTGTCCCAGTGAAGCGATGCAAGAAGTAGAGATAGTTCCTTGGATTTTGTCAAGGAACATTACAGATACTGTAGCAATTTTGATTTAATTTTGCTCAATAGGAAGGTGTGGCATTATTGAAATATATCTTTCAGTTTTAGAGCATTCTGCTCATTTGTTGTAGGACAATTACCATGGAAGCTGTTCTTGGTAAGCATTTATGATTTAAGTGGTTGACATCTATTCTATGGTACTCTTGAGTAGATTTACTTAGGTTACTCTGTACTTAATTCCAAAGGTTCCTCACAGTTAGCTAATGGTTTAATTTCTTAAGTTATAATACTAGAGTTAAAATTTTTATTTCAAGAGGTGTAACTACAATGGCAGCAAGGGGTGGATTTCAATAGTGTGAGTGTGTTAACAAAAAATCCCAACATAACTTCGCCGGCCACGCCAAATTAATAAAATAGTATTTAAATATTTAAATTATGACTTTTACATTATGTCCTTTTTAAAAACTTACACAACATAAAATCTAAAAGATACCTAAACATTTAAATACGTTATATATATATATAATTGCTATCTATTATCCTACTAGTTTCTCATCAGCAACGAGTAATAGATGCCTATACACCGGATTGCAAATCTGTGGGGAGTGGCAACAACCTTGAAGGGCAGTCTCACCCAAGGTGCATGTGGGTCTGAAAGACCCAATAATTTTTTCAATGGAGATGCATACTCTATTAATTTATAATTATATGAGCAATATATTATATCAATTATATTATGTTGGTATATCTTGGTGTCTTTTAGATAGGTGTATTTAAGATATCTATATTAGTCCTTATTAGGTCCACCAGAATTCAGAAGTCTTGATCACTGGCCTTCTGAAGTTGACACCTCGGATGAACATCCTTCTGATAATTCTGAAGATAGGCACATGAAGGTTTCTTTTAATTTTATTTTACAGGGATTTGTTATGTCTAGCCAATGCAGATGCCTCAAGTTAGACCTTAATGTTTGAGAAGCATGGAGATTGGAGATTCAAAGCATCATATTTGACTATTATTATGATTTGGACAATACCTTGAGGATACGTTGATGTCAAATCAATGCTTGAAGTAATTTCTCTCGTTCAAGTGTGACATCGCATCTGTGAAGTTGAATCACATATTTTATGAAATTTGACACTCATTTTATATATTAGTATATAGTGTAATCATATTTTGGTAGGTGCATATATCTTATGAGCAAAGACCGTTTGTTTTGGCTCTCCTATTTGTAGTGGAAGTTGGAGCTAAGACTTTCCTTTCTTTTCTGTCTAGAGAGAGTGGCTGTAGGGGATCTCTCTTGGGCATTAGCAGGACAGTTCATATGTCTTTATGAAAGTACTGAACAGGACTTAGCTCATAAGTGGCATTCAATAAACGAATCTGGGCAGATCACAGACAGCTTTAAAATGAAAGTTTGAATGTGTAAATGCTCACAGCTTAGCCAATACTCTATTATATTTATTAATGAGCCTTATAAAATTGATCTTGTGTGTTAAACCAAGTTTGTTGTTACATCTTTGTCTGCGAGTTCTCTATAATGTGATAACCAACATTTGAATTTAGTTTTGTTCCTGTCTGGTATTAATTTTAGCAAGAATGGCTTTTTTCTAGGGTGGCAATTTGACCCGTAAAGCCAAACATTTGCAAAAATGCATGTAGAGGGAATACTTGTTTTTCAATGGAGAATTTGAAAATAAAATCTATGGACAAGGTGACTAAAAAAAAGAAAGTAGGCATATATGTATTTCTTTTAGAGGCATAGGGGGTTTAAAAGAAAGAAAATAGGCATAATAGATGTATTTCTCGTATAGGCATAGAAAATAGGCATAGGGGGTTTAAAAGAAAGAAAATAGGCATAATAGATGTATTTCTCGTATAGGCATAGAAAATAGGCATAGGGGGTTTAAAAGAAAGAAAATAGGCATAGATGTATTTTTTTTTTTACAGGCAGTTTGTTAAGATGATTTATGACCATTTAGAGGTCCTTCTCACGGTATGTCCTTCGAAGAGTTTGTTGAGAATCTGGAGATAGATATCTTGTTCGCATGTTTGTTGAGATTTGTTTTTAATGAGCTTAGTTTTTTGATTTCACATACTTTATTCATGTCGAGGAAAAACCAACAGGACTGTTTGCCAACCATTTAGTCAATCTTCATGGTCCAACATGATACGAGCTTTGCCAGTATTGGCTTCAATTTTTGATGTTGTACATTCAAACATGTAAGATGGCCGTTACTTGAAAGGAAAAATTTGCACTTACTGCTGAAATGATATTTGGGGTTATCAGAGTGATATTTAGGTGCTTGTTCACTTTCAAATCCAATATATGCATTGGTTCATTGTTTTATTTGAATGCAGCAGATGTTAAGCTGATGTGACCAAGTTGCATGCAAAGCAGGATGCCATGGATCACACTGTTTAAGAATTTCATGAGAAATCTAGATGTTAGAAGTTAATATGAGGTTCATTGTCAAATCCAATATATGCACAGTACGTAGTTTTATTTGAATGCAGTAGATGATAAGCTGATGTGACTAATTTGCATGGCAAGTAGGATGCCATGGATCACATTGTTTAAGAACGTTGTGAGAAGTCTAGATATTAGAAGTTAATATGATGTTTAATTATAATGAGGCAGTGGGTAGACAAAAGTTTTTCTGGGCATTAGCAACAGAGTAATTTCCCCAATTCAGGTTTTGTCATTTTGATGTTTTTGCAGGTATTACACAGAATTATGTTAAGAATAGAGGTGGGTTTCACATTCAACTAGGTTTAAAAAAGAAGCATTTAACATTTAAATCTGACCAAATGATGCTGATACCTTGAAGTGGCAGTTTGACCCTGTGCCAATAAGTACTGAAAGTCAATACAATTAAAGTTGTGTTAGAAAATGTATGCCAATAAAAATCACATTGTATATAATTTATAAATCAGTACAGAACTTGTCAGTGCATCACATCTGGGAAGTTCTCTGGTACTGAAACCACAACTCGATTTAATTCTATTATTGTGTTACAATATTTGGATTTCTTTATTTGTAGGCTTCCTGCAACTAATGTCAGCAAGAGTGGCTTGTGTGGTTTACTATTACTCCGCAAAACCAGATGATGGCATTTAAATATGAAACATGGAGAGAGAATGTTTCCTATTGTGCTGGGAATTCAAACTAAATTTGAAGGGTAGAAGTGACAGTAGAGGTTGTAGTATCGTTCTGTTGTTTTGGCATCTGAGTAGTCTTCTGTTAATTATTTGTTTTGTGTAAAGAGAGTAGATCTTTAATCCAAGTGTTTTTCTCAAAGGCTTATTTGACAGAATATTTTTCTTAGAAAGAATTTTCTTTTGTTTGCACCTACATCTTTGAAGGGGCAAGGGAAAAATTGGCAAGAAATTTTGTCTTTAGGTAAGCTCAGTCTGGTTTTAACTGTCTTTATAATGTGCAAAATTGAGTATGAAGTATTTCTTTCTTCAAAGATCAGGTAGTTGATAGGGTTATAAGATATTATCAATGTTGTTGAGTGGATGTGGAATCATGAAGTTTTAATTAGTTAGTATAGCACTGGCTTTATTGGAACATTCAATTGTTGTGCTCAAGCACTAGTCCCCCAACATGCAAAACAATACGTGTAAGGAAGAGCTTTCATTTGGCTTTTTTTGTGGCCATTTGAGTAATATATCCTCTTATGATTTCATTTTTGATTCCTGTAAAACAAATCAGGAACAAGCTTTCTTCCAAACTAGTTTTGTGCATATTGGCGGTGAATGGGAAGATTATGCTTGGGAACAAAACATACTGTTGCATCTTTACCCAATAAAAGATTATGCTTGGTCCCCAAACATGCTTTCATATGCCTGAATTATGTGCTCAGGACAAGTTACTGTAAAAGATATACCTATTTAATTGCTTTTTCCGGAACATTCATAAAGTTCAGAGAACAAATTCCAGATGTTAAGATCCATCAAAGTTACCATTTTACTATTTGTAGTCTGAAGCCTAGTTGTGATCGAAAGATTTATATGTTCTATAGCACATGAAAAGATGATAGTGATAAATATGATATAGTCTTGTACAAAGACAAATCTCATTCTCTCATAATATGATTGTGGAGGTAATAAAGGGTTGTGAATAAGGTAATTGAACTGCATGTCTCAAGCAAAACTGTCTATTTAATACTTGAGCCCTGATACATGTAAAGTGCTTCATGAAAGAGGATAGCTGTGATATGTACTCTAGATTTGCATACAAATAATATATCCTAAATCCACCATTAAGCATAATCTTTCTTTAAGGGCTACACAAAACATAAAGATAAAATCTCTCTCCAAAATAACTTGCTTTGAAGCATGGTAAGAAAAATATTTTTGTTTGAGGTGACCATGAGGGGCAAATATATGCATATTGGCAAAGCCTAGAAGGAAAAGTACATAGGAATATATTTCCAAACTCTTTGAGTCATGCAAGTTTTAGCTGGTGCAATGCAATCCCTAATATTATTTGTGCATATTTGCCATTTGGAATCCAAGGTTTCAGTCAATTGCCATTATGTGAGGGATGTGCCAACAATACAAAAAATAAGTAGGCAACTTTGAAATTTCAATCTGTGAAGTAAGATGGTATACAGATACTTGTTCCCCATAAGGTTTAATGAAGGGCATGGACTATCTGAACAAGGCTTGAGAATTGAAATAGAATATGTAACATGTTTCAAGGCCACTGGAACCTTGCTCTCCTGAAGTACATAGTGGAAATGTTTAATCTCTTAGATTTGTGTTTGCCTAAATTGGGCATTGACTGTCAAATGCAATGGTGGTGTTGGTTTAAGAACTGATTAGCAAATAGTCTTGTACTTACGTATTTTAAGAGGACAATTATTGATTCTATGCA